>QYTT01087817.1:4536-15166 GCA_006980735.1 Dasypogon diadema | reverse complement strand
CAGAGTAGAGGGTGGAGAAGTTGAATGCCCAACTTTTACAAGGTACCTCGGAAATCACTTTTAACTACCTTCCGAAAACTTTTTATATTTAATTTTCATTCAATATAAAAATTGAGAAATATTTACATTTTCACCTCCACCCCCGCACCCCACTTTTCAACTATCAGAGTGAATTAATACGACCTCGCTCTGCTCACTCCACCCCTCCCCCGACTGACAGCCCACTCGTCAAGACAATTACCATTTTCTTTTTATAAAGTCGAAATGCGTCGAGTGATAGTTTCTGTGAACGAAAGATTTTATTTTTCATGGCATACGTTCAATCGTTTTTTTAGGACGAAATAGATTTGCTTTTTTGAACGCCCTGTTACCTTCTTCTAAACTCAAAAACCTTGTTTTGGCATTGAATGTCGACATGCGTGAACTGGGCATTGAGTTGAACTGATTAGATTTCTCCTGTTATCAAAAATACTATGAAATGTAATTTCTCCAACAATGCAAAAACTATTTGAAAACATTCCATTTTTTACTAATTATAAATTAGCCCCTGCAATATCCGGAATGCTAAATCTTGTATGCAACCTTATTGGAGTGTGAAGCTATCGGCCGCTTAAGATTTTTTAGGCATCTGGGAATGGCTTTCCCCTCCCCAAAGGATGTGGTAATCGCGGCTCCCAAGAAGACTTTGGGTTTTATTAAGGACCTCAGGTTGGAACGGATGGATGGATTATTTTCTTTTGCTACCAATTTTCATATCCATTTTTTTCTGTAAATTAGACTTTGAACTTAATTTTGGTTTCACATCTTAAAGCCTTTAAGCTTACCTGCTACTTTATGATGAATTTTTGACACTGTTTCTTCGTCAATTTCGCACTCCAATTAGGCATAAAAATGCCCCGCTTGTTTTCAATAAATTTTGGCTTTTGCCAACTTATAACAACCGTTAACCTTCCTTAATAGATTTCTTGCAAACACTTCCAAATTCTTTATCGTTGCTTTTATAATGTGCTAACAGACATAGAAGATCTGACAGTATTCACTTTCTGATGTCCTTCCTGCAATTAACGAAAGACCTAATGTTGTCAGGCTCTTGCCAGTTTTGTTGTAAACAAATTAAAAACAATTTTTAAATCACGCCGCAAAATATTTCAGTACATTGCCAAAACTTCGTAAATTAAAAACTTTTCAAAAAAGTACACCCGTGTCTACAAATACCTAATATAACCAAAAGAATGACAACACCTGGGTTTGGCGTTATTTTATTTTACATTCCGTAAGGAAAGCTTTAAAGACCACCGCGAGGAAGCCTCGAGAAGCTCGCTTTAAGGCTTGCCTTAAACGAACCTTGCAAAAGTTCGAACTACACGGACACGGACTTTGCTAAGGTTCATGTAACTCATGTGTTTCGCACGTACACGGACGTAATAAGATTCTTACTTTTACATTCATGACTTCTATGTAATAGTGTAATAACAAATACTTGTTACAGGGCAAGCGGTAGAGGAAGATTAATGTCGTCAAGCACCGAGTCAAAATTGTATTTATGCTATACGAAAGGAAGAATATCTGCGTTTTTCAAGAACCCCTTACCCTGCAATCATCGTCTTTGTTGAGTTCACCTTCCTCTTTCATTTGAGACCTCATACATGCCGCTATCTTATCTGATCCCCGAGAGTCATCAAAACCATTTGTCACCACCCTTTCACCCCGAAGTCATCACATTTTACTGCATTAGTTCATATAAGTCATCTACTTTCATCGGTGACCTCATGTGTCGCTACCTTTACTAGTTCCCGAGATATACGCCTTTCTAGCCTTCGGCTGCAGTTTTCACCACCTCCTCACCCTGCAATATTCACTTCTTGTTGAACTATGTTCATAGGGCTCATCTTCCCTTTCATTTGAAACCTCATACATACTGCTGTCTTGTCTAATTCGCCAGATATAAATTTTCCCATTCTTTGGCTCCATTTTCACCACCCTATCTCCCAGTAGTTATTATTTCTTTTTGATCTATCTCACAGAGGTTATAGCCTTCACGCAAAATGCTATCTGGTGTAGTTCCCGCGACATAAATCTTCAGAATTTTCAACTGCATTTTTCACCATCCCCTAACCTTGTAGTCATCACGTTTTATTGCATTATCACATAGAGCCCCACTACTTCCCGAACCTTAGTAAAGTCCGTGTAGTCCGGGTTCGTGTTTTTAGAGAGATTTTTCTGAATACACGTGTCTGTATTCCGGAGCTATACACTATTCAGGCTCAGAAATCGCGTTGACAGAAGAGAGAATCTATTGATCTACACCCTAACAAGTCTGGCTAACGGATAATTATAAAAAAGTTTCCAAGTCCATAAACCAACATACAGCCCCGCACCATTCCACCGTCATTCCCATGCTTCATCATTTTCTGTAAGTTCTTGGGTTCAAGTTTTTGATCTGATTTTCTGCACACAATCAGGCGGCCATCGAAGGTCAAACAATGGATTTGCGGGGAAACCCTTTCTGATATTAATCGAGATTACTAACTTAACACATTACGTAGAGTATGCTTAAAAATATTACGTTTCTTTTGAAAGGCAATCAGGGATTTTCAGCGGTGAACTCTTATCCTCTGCCTTCAGAGATGTGAAAGATCAGAACTCATCTCTTAAGCCAGCTCATTTCCAGCCTAGCTCAAATGTAATTAGACTAGTGTTTGAGCTAGCTCAAAATTTGCAAGGTTATTGATGTTATGATCAATACTACTTTTAACTATTCACGCAGAAAGATTCTCTTTGTTCGTAAAATGAGCGAAGGAGGGCGAGGCGGTGTTGAAAAATGCAACTTAAAGGTAAGGGGCTGATATCTCCAGAAATGTGGAGTCTCATATGATAGAAGGATGTTCAAAAGTTTAGTTGAAAGATATTGATATTTATTTCGATACCTACACAAGATATTAGAATGTATTCGGTCTCAAATGAAATCGAGATGCAATCCCTACGCGACGGTAGTACAATAAAATGTAAAAGTTGCAGGTCGAGGAGGTGTTCAAAAATGCAATTGAAAGGTAAAAGTGAAAATTCGAACACCCTCTCGCCATGACACTACTACATTTTATTGTACTAACGCCGCGTAGGGAATGCATCTCCCTTTCATTTGAGATCGAACACATCCCAATAACTTATCTAGTTCCAGAGATATCAGCTCCTTAATCTTTCAACTAATCTTTTGAACACCCCCTCGCCCTGCAACTACAAATAAATTACATATATATTTCCTTGGACCTGGGTCAACAATTTTGTTAAATTTAAATAAAAGTTTAATTTTTATAATGCAAACGTTCAACATGTCCCCAACGACGCTCGCTCCCAAGCCGGTTCCGTGCGCAAAGGATTGAAATTCGTGCAATTTGAGAAGCAATTGAAAATAGAGGTGAAAATATGATCGGCAATGCTCCGCAAGTTGTACCTAAACGTTGTCGTAGAATTAAGTGCGTGTTTAGTGTGTGTTTTTGACCATTTAGTTCGATAGAATATTTTCCTCCAACCTGTATGCCATCATTTTGGTAAATAGAAAATGTCACGTAATAAAAAGATATACAGAAAAAGAAAGAATCTACCTCTGTTTAAAATATGTAATAGAAAGAAGGGAGAGAAGGATGTGGAAATGATCGTTATAAGAAAAAAAATATGAGCAACTATTAAACGACGTTTAAAAATATATTTTCTTTCAGTTTTTATTATTTTTCTTGCATTCCTTTTTTGTTTTTGGTTTTTTTTTCTGTGAAGATAACCATTTATGATGATAAATGATAATTTAAAGTAAGTTTTGTTGTTTGTGAATGTTTTTCTGTCTGTTGTTAAATTATAATTTATTATTTTTTACGATTTTTCCTCCTTTGCATCTTCTTGTCACCCTTCTAATTAGATATTTTCTGGAACAACCTTAGTTAAAACTAATAACAAACGCTTTTTCTCTCTCTCTCTCTCTTCCTCCGTTATATATTTATATAAAGTACTAATAAGTAGGTATGACCTTGCTATTTTTATAAGAATTATTTTCGCTTGTTTTTAAGGACTATGTTATATTCACATTTTCTATTTGTTATTATTAAAGAGCTTCTTTAGCTCTCTTGATTTTTTTTTACTTTTTATTGTTTATAAGCATTCCATTGACGACTTCGTTTTTTTATTACCTTTTGAATCGTCTAAAAACTCATTTTATTTCTATAAATTTACTCACGGCTCTTTCTTTTAGACTTTGTACAATATTACAAATATAATGTTATAAATATAATATTAATATGCGACGATGATACACATTATTTATTATTTGATGTTTGCTTTTTATTTTTTTTTTTAGTGCTGACTATAATCGCATTAATATATAAAAAAATATTACTTGAAAGACATTTCCAGTACGAAAATCGTTTTTCATTCCTTTCTCAGGTTTTGGCCATGCATGATACTTTCAATTAATCATTCAGACAAAGTCAAATAAATCACTCAGACCTTCCATTTTGCCCAATGAGAAATTGTAGTCAACATCAAGGGGTGGTTCAATTGATAGGAACGGCGACAGGTCATCGAAATCTGAAAATAAATATAAAAAACATTTTATTAGTTTTCATTACACTTCAAAGAAAGGACACGAGAGCGGTTAAAAATTATTATATGAAAAAATGAAATGTTTGTTATAAATCCCAATAATTTTGATATTATTTTATTAATATTATTAAGTTATGAATGAAATGAAATTCACGCTGGAGCTGAATCTCATGGTGCTACAAGCTTTGACTATAGTAGTGCAGACCCACGAGAATTCAGGCCCAGCAAGAATTATTGACCTTTAGCTGTTGTTAGTTGTTTTTTTTTTATTATTATTTGCGCAGCAGATGAAAATAATTGTTATTATTGATGTACGTTCCCCAAAATACTCCACAAAAATAGTTTTTCCAAGAATATGTTTTTAAACATGATGATTGGCATAAGCATGAAGTGCCGTTATGATGATGTAATACATATTTTAATATGTTTTTTTAAGTGAATTATGTGAAGAAATTAATGAAAAATAAAAAGAAAATATAAGAGCAGTAAATAAATTCTCTCTTAAATTGCTTATCTAGTAAAAAACGATTAGAACTAGTTCCTGAGTTTCACATGACTGAGCAGTTGAACTTCTTTATGGCATAAGAGTTAGGCTCCGTAGGCAATTAATCGAAAAATGGTTCATGTGACTGCTTTCATTAAAATGTGAAAATGTTACTTATTTATTGTGCTATGTGAGCCTATCTTCTTACCGTGCTATAAGAGAACTGTTACAATTTTCTTTTATCAACGTGACCAAACGTTACACAGAAGTAAATAAGAACTAGATTAAAAATATGTAAGAAAAATTCATTTATCACTTTCCGCAATTAAGAAATTTGTATCAGTCTTAAAAAAAAATAACGATATTCAATTATCATCTTCATCACAGATTTAATTCAACCCGAAAGGGTTTTAGCCGCCTAAACCAGCTTGCTCTTCCAGACATCATGAATCACGACCCTTCTCCACCTTAAGATACCTTTCCGTGACATTTAACCATCGTAAACTTCCTCAAAAGCCATTTTGGTACCTTGGTGGTAATCGATTGAAAAATGTGTCACTGCCATCTCAGCCTTTGAAGAACTCCAAGCACTCGAATTTTCAATAGACCAAACCAAAGTTTTGCTCCTGAAGCTGGAGGTGCACAGGGAGTGCTTAGCCTCCGTTCAGAGATGGGGTGCTCTCAGGGTGACCTAAACATATTACAAAGTCTCGGAACCAGCAGTGCCCATCATTACGGGGTTGATCCCAGTTGACCTCGTTGCGACGAAAAAAAGCTGGAGTCGGGCAAGGAGGAAAATCAAAAGAAAGAACCAAGAGGCGATCCAAAGGGCAGCTAAAATAAGAGGTCCAGGACAAAGTAAATATGGTAAACCGTTTCTGACTGGAGTCCCTGGAAACCGGAGAGAAGGGTTTTAGGCGGGAGTCAAAGTTAAGAGTTCGACACAACTCCAGGTCGGGAGTCCGTCAATTGGATTTCCCCTCCCTTCTAAAAAGAAAGAATCAAATGTAATTGTGCCCACCCGGTCCAAATCATCTACATATCCAAGTATTTGCTTAAATTTGTTATTAAACCTCCGCAAGATATAGCCTAAGCATAAATTGAACTGTTACTGTCAAGACATCGTTTATTTGCTTGGAACTTTTCTAAGTTGTCAACTAATCACGGAATTTAATTCAATCATCGAATATGTTGAGAAATTTTAGATTTATTGCATTTTTGTAGGAAAAAGTACAAATAGTTGAGTTTTAGAATTAGCAAGATAGAAACGATAATCTTCACAGTGAAAACAAAGGATCTGAAATTTGAACCATTTATGCTCTTTAAATCAGAGATCAGTGTTCCTAGAAAGGCCAAATATCTGGGTGTATACTGCGATTCAAGGCTGACCTGCAGCGCACAGGATACAGAGGAACGGAATATGAAACTCGTCAGGGACTGAGTTGGCATAGGAGAATCTTGAATTACGTTAAACGAGATCAGGGATCTCACATGCCCAAGAGCAAGATCAAAAGAGTCAGGATAATCGAAAACTTTCATAAGACTCTTATTAGTGACTGATTTGCTCTCACAGAAGGGACTGGTAGATATTTTTATACTCAGGGAGGGATTAACAGCAGAGGAAAACCTAAATTTACCGAAGATGCAGTTCAATTTACCAGACAGAGATACTGGATCTGGTTCATGTGTTGAACTATTTAAAGAGGGTCAGGAGGGAGGGAGCAGGTTAAATTCTCATTGCACTAGACGTGATTTCATGCCTAACGAAGGAATGTGTACAAAAGGAACGAAAAAAAGCCGACACCTTAACAGAACAAGGTGTGACTATAGAGTTCCGAGGTCCAAAACTATATTTAATTATATTTTAGTCGTAAAGGGACACCAAAATTGGAGGAAAAATATAACAGCTCAGGCTATTAGTTCCTCTGGCAAACCGGAGCTGTTATGTCCTTAAAAGGATGGGAATCCTAGAGAGTTATACACGCTGACTATATACTTAGTCGGTAGCGCACATTGTATGAGACTGCCCGGTCTTAACGAATAGAAGGATCGCTGTCAGAAGCAGAGCTATGGTACGATGGGACAGATAACCTATAAAAAAAAGTGCTCGAAAGAGATATCGAGTTTAGGAACATTCCGAGGCAAACTAGCTAAAACGACTCTTGGAAGAGGGACGAGAAAGGACTCATAGGAAGCGATCTTCTTCGATATATCTTGAACGATGATTACATACATACATGATTACTTAAGAGATTCCTGAGAAAAATTAGAATGTGCTCCTTTACATATAATAAAGTAAAATCCATGTTGATCAATCAGCCTTTATTTAGTCCCAACTTATTTGTACGAATGAGACGGGACCTACCATTACTATCTTGACCGATTACTAACCTGGATGTAAGCATGTTCAGATTATTTATTTGTTGAAAAATTTTAATAAATTGGCTTTAAATTTAGTGACTTTAAATCATTTCTGTTCTGGCCATCGACGAAGCATAAAAGTGGTAAAATTCTACTTAACCTTTTAAGTCATTAAGAACTAGAACAAATCGAAAGACTAAGAGAAAAGTTTACAATGGTCAACTGGTACAAAGATTTCCTGATTTGGACGACGCATTTTGGTAGCGTCAGAAGCAGTAACTGGCCATAAAATACCTCATGACCTCATCTGTGTTTGCTAGTTGCTATGACTGTCAACATCTGAAACGGAAACAACGTAAAACTGGAAAGACCTGTGTGATTTGAGTGAAATCCGTTTGCGATGAAAACTCAGTGGCAAAAATAACGCAATGCACTTATGAAAAAAAATCAATTAAAGTTACGAATACAATTTTCCATAAATTTTCCTTTATAATAAAAATGAACTATTTTTTACTTTTCTTTATAAAAAAAAAAAAACACATGATAATTGGAAAAATCTTATTGATTTCTTTATGCCGCCTGTTGTGGATGCAAAAATTAGGGAGGGATGGAGAGATTCTTCTGAAATTTGACCTATATGATCTAGACCAAAAATGTAGATATGTTGTGAAATTTCAGCTCTTTACAACTTCCAAAAAGAAACAAAAAGCATTTTGTAGTAAACTGAGAATATTAGCTATTTTCCTATTTTAAAATCATACTCATAGCCGTCTAAGAATTAATCCTTTGTACTTGACGGTTCTTAACTTGTTTTCTGAAAATTATTCATCAAATAAGGATTCTTGGAGAAGTATGGAATATTTTCAACTTAAGGGTTGTATTCATCAAGCGATAATAGTATGATTTTAAATTTATAGTTGACTCTTTCATTCAAATCGTGTTTTAAATACAATTTAAAAGACAACAACACAAACTAAGATCTAACTAGCCTAATATCACTTGATGACAGCCTTAAGTGAATATCAAAATAATATTTCAAAGATTAAGAGCTGTGTAATCAAATTTAAATTTAGTTAAATTAAATTTACCAACAGCTCCCATGGCCCAAAGTTAAGACGCTTATTGCAGATAATGACTACCGATATTCGATCAACTTTCGATCCAAATGTTATTGAGTGCGTCTCAAATTTTTCAAATATTTTTTATTAAATCGAAGACAGTTTATGCTATTATAGATTAAAGTTCATTTACAAAGTGCTTCTCATATCTTAGAAATCCGTATTCGAAAATTGATCAAATATAGGCAATCGGTAACCAAATTTTTTTAAAATAAAATTCGTACTTTACTTACATCAACCTTAAGAATTTCATATTTATTTGTTAATCACAAGGCAAATAAAAGACATAACTTTTTACGAAACTTTTTTTGATCTGCTAAATGGATAAAAATTATTTCAGTAATAAGATAAAATTTGCTACCGAGTACAAGAATGATATTGATGTCGTTGTGTTAAAGCCATTGGCTGTTCATCAACCATTTTGTTGGAGATAATTGCTCAACTATATTTAATCGGTTCAATTATATCAGAAAACTACAGAAATTAATAAAAAAATAAAGCATGTAAAAAAATCATAAATGATGTAGATGTGTTCTTTAGAAAGGTTTGAAGCGACGTAAAATATTAAATAGCAGCAAAAATTCTTATCTTTCCCGCAGGTGTCTGCCTGAATTAGTAAAAGCATTTTTTATTTAATAAAATAATACATCTTTTTTCTATATAAATCCCTATTAACATTTATTTTACTGACATTTTTTTCACACCTTCTGAAGTTGAAAATAGAACGCCGCCTAGCAAGAACTCAGACTGTGATGCGATTGTATAATGAACGCAGTCACAATCAGAGTTCTCGCAGGGAAACTTCCAAGTAATTATTTGAAAATAAATTTGAATATTTAGTAGTAATATATTAAATGCACACCAAAGCGGATGAAGTTTAGTAAAGCAGATGAAATATACAAAAGCCAATTTCCCAAATGCAAATGAGATGTACTTACAACATTGATCTACATTGGGCAGGATAACTGGACTCAAATTAACTGGATTTGATATCAAAGTGTTTCGAACAATTTTTTTACTGTCTTCATCTTCAATAATTGCATTCGATGATAAGACTGTAGCGCTACCCATAGAAACATCATGTCTAAGGCCACTACCACCAATACTACCACTTGAAGTTCTTTCGCTTCGTTCTAAGACAGAAGTTGATGATATCACTGCCGCTACATCTTCATTATCAGGAGATATATCATCTCCATGTGATGAAGAATCTGATGATGATTTTTCACCAAGGTTCGGCCTATGCTGTTTAGTGTAATAATCATGTAACCGGCTGGTAGTAACTTCTGGCATGTCGACCTGATTCTGTGTCAGGACGGGTTTTGTTGTCGTTGGAAATATAAAGCCACTAGTAGGACTGTCTTCTAGAGTTTTAGTGTTATAATTATCTTCAGATGGAGAAACATCCATTATGGATTTACTTAAGTTTCGTTGTGCCGATCGAATTGGATATGTTGAACCTATTATCGAGTTAAATAGAATTGAAAACGATTAAGAGGAAAAATAATTTAGGGATTTACCTGGTTTCTTCTTATAGCTTTCTAAAACAGGTGTAACTAAAGGTCTTATATCATTAAACAGAGGATCACTGGAGAATGTTGGCGAATTCTCCGGACTTGTATCTGTGCAAAGATATACGTTGATTTCTCCATTATTTTCAGCCTTAAGATGAAATTCTCTCGGAACTTTCGCATCGGGCAACTATAAAAAATTTTAATTTTCTTAATTTTTATTAATCGGCAACATCATATTGCAGGTATCCTCATTGAATCTCGAAATAAATACGCATATTATTGAATTTATACTGTAGTATGTTGTCAAGGAAATTGCAGCCTGTTTATTTTATAAAGATTCATTGAGGATGTGACGCAAATTGATTTTTATGGCTTTAAAAATATTATAAAAAGTACAATGCTAAACAGATAATAATAGTCTTAGGGCCATATGCACCAAGCTATCTTAACTTCTGACGGTCATAAATCCAGTCAAATTCATTTTTATTTTATACCGGCGTAGTACCTTTTGATTCAATTGTCACAGAGCTTTTACAATTTGCGGAATTTGCACGTAAGTTTGA
>QYTT01087814.1:4206-33667 GCA_006980735.1 Dasypogon diadema | reverse complement strand
TTTCTAATGGACTGGAGAGTGTTGCCAGATTGATAAGTTCCTACTTGTGAGGATTTTCAACAGGCAATATGAGATGCCTAGAGTCCAAATTCATCGTTTTTGGGGAGATATCTGTGTGTGCTGTGTACATACGTTCGTACATTCGTGACCTTTTTTTCGTTTCTCATATATCGAGAACAAATAGTGATAACGACTCTGGACCAATTTCATTCGACGCATAATTGCATAATGAACACCTGAAAAGGTTTGCAAAAATTTGAATTGGTCAAATGGGAAGTTAGCTGTGATCTGATCTACCCAGTCGCACCCAGTTTATTTAAAGTTTGAAAATGGATTTATTTATGCCAAAACTGATGAAATAAAGTGATGTTCTTTTAAACAACTTTTGGTGATTCCCTATTGTTTTTTTTGGATTATTCTTAATTTTCACCTCCCTTTTTCGCTGTCCTGATCTGTTGAGGACACAAATAATGGCTTGGGGGCAAAAAGCTCTGTTTCTTTAGAAAATGATTGGCTTTTATTTTATCGTCTTGGTCTTAAACTATTCAATAGTAAATCTGAACTTAACAAAAGTCTATTTAACATGTCTCGTTACAATCTTCTCATGTAAAATTCTTTCAAAAGTCCTGCCCTTATAAGCAGAAATATTTATTTTTTTTTGCCTCGACAGCTTTTTTTTAATGACTGATCAAAGGCTGATCAAAAGGCAATATTGACTCAAGCTCCGTGGATCAAAATTTTATTAATATAATTTCACATAGAGTTTTTCTGTATCTGTTGTGTATTCCGCAAAATTTTGAAATTTGAAATTTTGAATTAAAATTTTTTGAGGTTTTTCGATATATAAGACTTCATCGTGGATTACGCGTTCTATAGAAATTAAAATGGCACTAGGTGCCGGTATTTTTTGTCTTCGTCTTCGTTCTGTTACGTCACGCGACGCCAGCAAACAAGCTAGCTTGTTCCAATTCGCTTGCTTTGCTTGATTTTTAAAATTTGGTCCACTAGTCTGTCCATTAGGCAAAAATTGATGTAAATTATATATTAATTTGGCTTAAAACCATTTAAAGTTGTTAGCTTAGTGCAAATACAAAAAGAAAGGAGAATATTTGTGTTTTATTGTTAAAGCTATTCATAATTTCCATAAATTCAAGTCAATCGTTGACTTGAGAGTGTTATATAAACTAGCCAAGCTCCATAGCCAAGAGATCTCCAGTCACTAACTGTTCTAACAAGACGAAGACAAAGACGAATGAAGTTAAGTTAGATTGTGCTGATAAGAGAAAAATAAGAACCATTATCTGTTAGGAGAACTTCCTAGTCTAGTAATCAAAATATAAAAAAAATATAGTCCGCGATAGTAACTTAATTGGAACTAAAGCCGATAAGATTAATTTTGTTAAAAAATAAAAATATATACAAAAAATAGAGATTTGTTTGGCAAACAAACAAAATTTACAATAGAATAAATATATCTGGTTTAATATTGAAGTTCTAATTAAATAATAGCAACCTCATAATGTCTTTTGAAGTCTAATTGATAATCACAAGTTACACTGAGGTTACGATTGCAATGAATGTCGTTTCAAGTTTATACATAACTAAAATTCTTTAGGATCAGTGGGGATTTTCTATCACACATAAGACTTGTATGTAAAAAAAAACTTGTTTCCGCATAGAAAAGCCAATTACAGAAAGTGAAATAAAGTGGAATAAGTGAAAATTTTCATGAACGAATTTGAAAGAGACTACAATTTTTTTTGTGGTTCTGAACGACAAAATTAGAGCAGAATATATGACCTCTCAACTAATCTCCATTTCTTTCTTTTTTCAATTCCCAATCAAGGTTGTGTTTAGCGCCATAAAGATTTCCTGAGCTTTGTCAAATTAACGAAAAAATTAATTAGTAAAAGAAAATATAATAAATAAAGTAGTCCATGATGATCTATCTTTCTATTCAGATCACAACAAATAGATATATTAATGCATTATTATGATAAATAATAATGATAACTTCTTGTTTCTTTATGCAGTATACCAGACTACAGCATCGTCACAAGAAATGGGGAACGATATATTGTTTTCAACATTCATATGGCAGGCCGACAGCTATGTTCCAGAAGGTACCGAGAATTTTCGCATTTGCATTCGGTATTGAGGAAAGAATTTGTGGGATTCAATTTCCCAAAATTACCTGGGAAATGGCCGTTCCAATTAAGTGAACAGCAATTAGATGCAAGGCGAAGGGGCCTAGAGCAATATTTGGAAAAAGTATGTGCAGTTCGAGTGATTGCCGAAAGTGATGCTGTACAAGATTTTTTGACTGATTCCGAAGATGATCTCTCGGCATCTCCAGTAGATATAAAAATTATGCTGCCAGACCATGAGATTGCAACTATATCCGTTAAGAAATCGGCTAATGCTCAAATAGTCTGGGATATTCTAGTTCAACGAGCAAATTTGACATCGTATACACAGCAATACTTTTATCTTTTTGAAATTGTTGAATATAATTTCGGTATAGATTTTCGAAATATTTATGAAAAAAGTATTTAAATAGTCTTTTTTTGCTCTAGAAAGGAAACTCCAACCACATGAAATTCCACATCAACTTTATGTTCAGAATTATAGTACTGCATCGAGTACTTGCCTTTGTGTCAGACGGTGGCTATTTTCAATTAATAAAGAATTATCTCTACCCGATGGTGAACAGGCAGCGAAATTTATATTTTATCAGGCTGTTGATGAGGTAAACCGTGGCAATATTAGAGCAGAAGGACGACTTTACGAGTTAAAAGCTTTACAAGATGCGAAAAAGGCATCCGAGTATTTGGCGTTAGCAAGGATTTTACCAGGATATGGTGATGTGGTGTTCCCTCATTGTTCCTGTGACAGTCGAAAAGATGGTCATGTAGTTCCAGCAGTTGGTAAGTAGATTTTTGTGTTAATTTGATTTTTTTTAAGTTATTATAATCATAAAAAATGAATTAACCATGAAATGTGGGTCTAAAACATACGTGTGTACTTAGAATCGCAAAAAATTAGCGATTAGTTAGTTGTATGGAGTGGGTGATTTACAGAATTTCATTTTGAATTTTTTAAGATATTGGTTTTTGGGGTATATAATTACTAGGTACACTTTATATTTTCATTTATTTCTTAAAATACAAAGCTTTCGTTACCATTGTGTTATGGAAAAAAATGAAGCGCTATACACAGAACTAGTGCCCGTGAAATTGTTGACCGCTATTGATTTCACCCCCTCTTAGGTAAGTTGAAGAAGTTGAAGAGTAAGTTTTGTAACGTTTGAATTGGAACGATGGGTCCTAAAAATGCAACAAAAGAGAATAGTAGGGGTGTTTGAGTGAAGAATCCTGCGCTTTACGTATGGAAGAGTAGAGGGCAAAGTAATCTTCTTTGTACCAAGAAGATCTTCAATGGTTTCCGTGCCACAGATGAGTTTTAGATTTCCCACTTTGATCCGGAGACCAAACTGCAATCGATAATTTGGTAAAGGCCTTCGTCTCTAACTCCAAAGAAATTAAAGGTTTCAAGCTCGACTGGGAAGTATATGGCTCCGCTGTAACGCGGAGGGGTTCATCACGATTGACTACTTAGAAGAAGGGAGAACAATCACAGGTCCTCATTACGCTGACCAAATAGGCAGATTGTGGGAAACGATCAAGGGAAGACATCGTGGAAAGACAACCCAGGATTTGGTGGCCGCGATTTGGGAAGTGATTGAATACTCATCGTATACTCCAGACCTAGCCCCAGCGACTTCCACCTCTTTCTTCGTTTAAAAAAAAGTCCTCAAAGCCGCGTTTTTGAAAAATAAAATAGTTCTATTTTCGATTTCAATTCTGTGTTTCTTACTTGGTATATGAACTTTTTGATCGCCCCTAATACTTGAGGTCGGTTGAGAATTGCTCATAAGGGTATATATAACTGATATCATTTTTATTTCCCTTGGGGTCTGTTTTCATTATCACAATCAATGGGATCTTCAGTTATAATCAAATCAAAACTACAAAGGAAACCAGTTACTAGGGAAGATTAAAATTTTTATGACTAGCTTCATGTTTTATGAAGACTAATGTATATTAGAATGTTAAATTGAGTTGTTATGATAATAGTGCTTCATTGTATAGAAATAGGAACTGTGATCAATCGGAGAAGAAAAGAAACCACGTTTCACCAAGACAATTGGAGTTGCTGTGTTTGGGAAAAGAAATTCACGAAAAATTCCAATGGCATAAAAACGAATTCTTACATTAATTTTACATTATAACAACATATTAACTTTGATGATATTTTTTTTCTATATTATGTTTTCTATAACAAATGATTTTTTTCCAGGAATAAAGAGTTTCCGGTTACATGCGTGCCGAGAGGACGGTGCTTTAGAAGCGCAGATGGTTGAATTAACGTGGGATACTATAACAAGATGGGAAAGTGATGAAGAATCAATGGCCTTTTGCTTTGAATATACTCGCAATGAGAAGCCTCCTCGATGGGTAAAAGTATATACGCCATATGTAAGTATTAAAAGAATACCATGCATAGTAAGATATAATATACGAAATTACGATCTTACTTTAGCACGCCTATCTAGCTGATTGTTTCGATAGAATAATGGAAGAGCGTAAGTGGGACGATAGCGGAGATTAACAACGTGAACCTCTAGCTTTTCAATAGTTTAAGCGCCAATTTCCATGATTCCAAAAATGAACATTCAATCTTAGGAGGATAAGAACACCAATATCACTACATTTAAATGAAACTTTACTTCCTAGAGACTTTCAGAAACAGCATCACATTTTGTAGAAATCATTGCAATCGAATGATTTCAATAATGCCAGCGCATCATCGTCCATAAGCACTCTACTTATTTCATAATTCTAAATCGACTACAATTAAGAATACACTTATAGGAGAAGTGCATACCGTGCAAGCCTTTCTGTTGAACATTTGTACTTATATTTAAATGTTTAGTGCAGTTAGTTGTGTTGAGCTTGTCTGAATAATTTTGTTTTGTTGTTTTAGCGACCAATTTACAAAAGAAACAAAAAAAAACTTGTATCTTGACTCACCAAAGTGATTTTGTCTCGATTTAGTAGCACATAACGTGATGTATTTAATTAAAAAGGATGTAACTGACTGCGGGTAGCGCATCGTCTTAAAATATGTCAATTTATGAGATTTTTGCTGGTGGTGCTTTAAGCAGGCCCAAGGTAAAGAGAATCGGACTGAAAGTTATGAGCAATGCAAAAAAAGGACACCAGGAATCGTGTATATTTTTTATTATGAGTTAAGCAATTCGAACTGTTTATTCCTCTGAACTGTTAATGCGCTTTAAGTCTGAATCACTCGAAATCTCAATTAAGTAGGAGTGGTGTGATTGATTATTTAAAATACTGTTAAGATTTTAGTGAACGTGTAAGTTTGAAAATTCGCACTGGCATCAAGCCACTTGATAAATGCAGTTGCAGAACTGTGGCAAGGTTTTAAATCTTGTTAGTTCTGACAAATTCTATATTACTTACATAAATAAATAAACTAAATAATTTGGCAGTACTGCAAAATATGCATTTATCACAACGCACTCTTGGCTCTTAAATTATTAATGTAAATAAAATGTTAATTCTAAATTTTGTGGCCATAATAAAAATGTTAAAAAAAAATTAAATCAACTTAAATCAAAAAGAAGAAAGCAAAGTAAATATATAAATTAATGAGAAAATGAATTAAAAACATTCCGTGGGGTTAAATTACCTCTGAAATTAGTGCACAGCAAATTAAATTAATTGATTTTTATGAAAAGTTTGCACTGAAGTACGTTGAATATTTAATTTATAAAGCAAAACGAGTGGAAAACTCATCTCTCTATCTTTTTATTGAATTGATCGCAAAATGTTGATTTTATTTCTTAAGTATACTATTATATATATATACATATTGTATTTACGTTAGTTATTAATTACGAATTCGTCCATTTGCGCTTTTTATTTTTAGCTTTGATGGTGACTTCTTTTATAAATTTATTCGTTCTATTGGACTTATTTTTATTAAAAGTAAAATATTTATATTTAATGAATATATTGAATTTATTAATATATATTATAGTAATCATGATTATTGTATTAGTTTTAAATAAATTAAAAATTAAAATTCTATTGTCTTTATCACGTGAAATAATTGCAACAAACAACGACTTAATAGGGGCGAGATCGACTCCAGCAATGGCCACGGTAATTTATTTGGGTACCAGTGCAGTGAAATTCTACTGAGATGAATTATTCTTGTGAAGCCATTGGGATGCTGCATAGTAAACTTCCTAAATTTCCAATTAACTTGCAAAATTTTCAGGTTGTAAATAATCCCCAACCTCTTATTCCCTGAAATTTCCTTCTGATCAAGTTGTGCTACGTGCATCATAGGTTTGTTAGGATGAAGGAGTGGTTCGAGGGGGTATTCGGAACTAATGCTGACCAGGATATTCGAAAGAATCGATTGGTTGGCTTTATCAAAAGATAAAAAGATAAAATGAGAGTCCATATTTTTTTCAATGCTGAACTGAAGAAAAAACGTTCGAAAGGTAAATTACGGGCAAGGAAAGACAAGAAAATAAGATCCTTGTTTTATTAAATTTGTACAAAAAGAAAAAGACGTGGTTGTCCTGAAATTGAGAATACAAGAGCGTAATAATAAATAATTAAAAAAATGCTCTGCGTGTGCGTTTTCTGCTGATGATTTTGTGCTCGTAATCACTTTTGTTTTTACAATATTTCATTTTGCAATAAAAAGCAAATGTTTTTGACGTGATTTTGTTTGATTTATCTGCTACAATCATTCAATTATAGGGCATTGTTTTCCAACCGAAACTTATGACAAATTGTATTGTACAAATAAATCTAAAGCTTTTTGGTTTGGAGACCTTTCATCTCGTCATTATTTATGCACATATGTGAGCCAGCTGGGCAAATAGTCTGTAGAGTATTGTTTCGATTTGCAAAAAGAATTTCGTATAAAATTTTTTAGGTGACTTCAATTGTCATTTTATTCTGAAAAGAAACGCGGAAAATGAGTGATTTCAATAACTTGAACTACATACGAGACAATAATATTTTCTTTTGATATTTCCGTTAATAAAAATAAAAAGACGTGAAAGTTTTTTTGTTTTTGTGATATTTTTACGAACTTTAATAACTAAAAATATTTGTGAGTTGGTAAACTTGTGGTTATCGAGCAAGTAAAAAATTGTATTGCGTTTTGGTGGGCGTAGTGGACCTTTGTGACAAATATGCACTAATAGGTATGTTTACTCTCTTTGCTATAGTATGAAGTTTATTTCCAGAAAGTACGAAAAATTCGGCACTTGTTTTGAAATGATGCGTCACTATTGTGTTCATAATCACAAAAAGTGATTGTGTTTTTTCAAAAATTTGGCCCAAATTTAAAAATATGACAACCTGTTTCCGATTTTTGAAAGTAGTTTAACGATCGCGTTGTTGTTGTTGCTTTTGTTGGAAATTAACTGCCTGTTATGATATATTTATTATGGGTTTTCAATAAGTATTGACTGTTAATAGTTTATTTGTCTGAGTATTTTCCATTGTCGGTGGCGTTTGCTACATTTCTTGTGGTGGGATGTTTGTATTCTGAGACTCTGATGTGGTGTTGTTAAATTCAATTTCGGAAAGGAGAAAATCTTGGTGGAAAAACATGTAATTTAGAATCTGAAGTATCTGAAGTTTATGATGTGCTTTCAATAAATAGACGTCTAATACCATGCGTACGAGAAGTAAAAGCAACAGGTGACACCTGGGGGCGGATCTCTTCAAATTTGCGAACTCTTCTTGTGTGGGATAGATGTGATAGAGCCTTCTTACCGGGACCATACACGACAGACGAATTTGTCAAAGTTGTTTCTGGATATTGACTGCACACGATCAAATTAATCATCAAACAAGTCTTCAAATATGAAGTTTTACATTATGCTGAGGGTATGACAATCACGTCCAGACTGAAATTCTTCAAGGAAAATTTGTCAAACAAGGCCACACACAAGCAAATTTCATTTCAACCTAACGCCCACGTCGCTAAATATCAAAAAATTTTAGATTTCCCTTTCGTCAAACACGAAAAGCGATTTTGTAAACAACGCCACACACACACACTCAAATTTCTTACATTTGCGAACAAATTTGACAAATTTGTCTCTCGTGTATGGTTCCGCGGTTAGGCTAAATACAATTTTACAGGCAATTCTTTGGATTTGTCTTTTACTTTATTTGTTAGACGATGGGTTGACTATTGAAAACAGAGGATCAACAATCTGAACATTTTACCAAGCCAAAAAGAGGTAGCCCGAGTCAAGTACGTTTTATTATTTCTAATCTTTTTACATTTTGTCTGAAGTGAAATTATTAGTTGCACAATTTAGCTGAATACATTAACCCAATGAGATGGCTTGATTTTCTTCCTCTAAGACAGAGATAAGTTGTTTCTGCTCTGACTGTTGGCGGGTTGTTGCAATTAGGTTGTGTAATATGGAAAAAGGGCACCGATATTTTGTACTTTATATAGCCAAATATATATTTATGAAATGGGAAATAAAGGTCTACAGTTAGTTTTATTTCCTATGTTGCTTTCATGTATGACTTTATATTTTATTCCCTGTTCCTAAAAGCTTTATTTTTTCTTTTTGTTTGGATATGTAGAGAGGGTTATTAATCGTCAGCTTGTTTAAATGAGATCTTAGTACAATCTCAATTCATTGAGGATCTAGCAAATGAAAGAGAGTAGATGCAGGAATTGTGGAACTTCAGGTGAAGCAGAAGGAACAATATGACAAAAAAAGGAAAAAAATCTAAAGGGTACAAAGAGGACGAAGTTTGAATCCACAGGCAAATACAAATCGGAAATTAGTGGCACAATTTTACATAAGGGTGGTTTTGTGTTTACCGACGTGGAAGGGATACACCGAACTGCGATCAAAGTAAACTATAGTCGAATGGCAGCACTGAATCGTATAAAACCGTGGTGCCAACCAGGTAGAGTATCTGACGATACGTGGAGAAGATGATATAGTGATTTCTGACCCTAAACCCGATCAGTCCGATGCGTGTTTACTCCATGACGGCCGAGTTGTAAGACTTCCGTAATTTGGGCATAGTATTTATTTTTTAAAGGTATATAGCACTATACATATTATATAATACTCTCATACTCTCAATCTCCATTGAATGGTAGTAAATTAACACTAGAATTACCGAGATGTTTATAACAGAGATAAAAATAATATGCTGAATAGTTCAATTGAAAGATTGAAAGAACTACTATCGTGTTCTAGTGTTAAACACTTAGGGTCGAATAGAAAAGATCTTCTGAGGCCAAAGTGGTACAAAAGTCTACTGGCCTGATGACCTCAACTATAAAATAAACTGGGTGCAACTGCTCTACCCACACTGCCAACTTCCCATTTGGCCATTTTATCTTGCTTTTAAAAGTTTAATTGTTATGAAAAAAAACCGCCAATTCAAAATTTTTTGGAAACCTTATCAGGTGTTGATTATGCAATTATGCGTCGAATTAAATTGGTCCGGAGTCAATATCATTTTTTGTTCTTGAGATATTCGAGATGAAAAAAGTTCACGAACGTACGAACGTACGAACGTTCGCACACACGTACAAACAGACATTTGTCTAAAAACGATGGATTCGGACTCGAGGGATCTCAAAACGTGAAGTTGTGTCGAAATTTTCAATTTGAAAAATCGGACCCATTACAATAACCTCCAAATGGGAAGTTAAAAATCTCCCGAGTATTAGTTTCACGGTTCAACAAATTTAGTCCGAGGAGTTTATTGGTTTTATTTAATTCTGGGGATATTAAAATTTCAAAATGAATAAATCTATAAAAGGCTGACCACACACTACGGACTTTTGTTCCAAGAACGATCGGGTAAATCTGAAGTGTGTGGGCCAAATCTGTCGATTAAGTCTGGAACGAAGGATTTCTAGGTAGTCGTGAAAATTTACTCGAGCCGTGCAAGTCTGGGAGCAAAAAACTAAAGTGTGTGGGAGTTCAAGTCTCGTTCCTTCAGTTTTGACATTGGTTCATACCAACAAAAAGTCTGATCCATCTTTTCTATCGCGCAAAACTGGAAATAAAGTCTGTAGTGTATGGGACACCATCGTGTAAATCTGAAAACTGTTCCGACTTGAACGACCGGTTAAATCTGAAGCAAAAGTCCGTAGCATGTGGTCAGGCAAAAACTGATCGTTGCCATGCTTGCACTTTGAATTCTATTTCACTTTCTTTACTTAAATGGTTTGCACGGCTTGAGGCAATTTTATAATGATCAAAATTTAGCAAATTCTTGTTGATAGTGACCCGATTGCGTCAAGGTTTGATCAAATATTTATTGATCAAGTTTCGGTACCAAAGTAATAATGGCCAGCTGTTTTTCTCGCGTGTTCTGTTAATTTACGCAACTGAGTCTAGTAGAAACCATGAAAACCATTATACTGCCCCCAAAACAGGAACTAATGTTAATGAAGAAAATTGGTTTAATTGCTTAAACAGCCGCCCACTCACCACATGGTCTCAGTAAAGGCCTAAGTCTATAATCATTTCAGCGAGTCGTGACTTTAATATCAAAATTTGATTTACACCTTTTGCCCAAGACATCAATTCGCTTGAGCTTTAAATTGAATCATCACCAGCGAGCCAGGTGAAAAATAAACGAAACTGATGCCGATAAATCCTGTCCGTAGCGATGCAATGAGCTCTTTTTTTTTGTGAAGGCGGCTGCAACTGTGGAGATGTTTGTTGTACAGAGGACGCACGATGTTTGGTGAAGTAATTAGCGTTTCCAGCTCATGAGAGTAAATAATTTTTCATGTACGGTAATTGAATCAATTATTTGTTCACTTTTTTTTTATTATGATAGAGCCGGGGTCCGTTCGATATCTTATCTTGAACTTTCAGTGTCTTAAGTGTAGAGTTAAAGATACTTCGATATTTTACTTAAGCAAAAGCTTTAGAAGCAAGCGGCGACGTGATAATTTTCCAGCACTCATCAGATATGTATATTCCGCCTTATCATTACATTGCCGCAAATACACTCGGCCTCTCATTAGTTTAAAGGCGTCATTATAACCGCAAACAAGTGCGCTCGATGAGTCTTTTTAATAGTCACGAAAATTTCAAAATTGAATCGCGTGCCCAGTTTAAATTGCGAGTTGCGTGAAATTTTTTTTAGAAATTGTGCATTATGAGTTCAAATAAGAACGATCCTAGTGTAGCGGTGATGCTTCAGGGTGGTGATGATGGTTCAATTCCATTTGTAGATTCTGAAAATCCCATCGGGACGGAAAATAATATTTCGTTAGTGCAAAGCATAAGTGGAAACAACGTTAATATTGAAATCATGGTGGAACCCTGTTCACCTCCTTCTGATTCTCCTGGACCTTTAGTGAATGTGCCCATTATCAGCCACAAGCTGCGACGAAATTCTATTTCCCTACCAGCTGGACTAAACACTTTAGATCTGGAAAGATTGGGACAAATCTCGGCTCCAACTGATAGTCAACCTGATAGTGTATGTATGATCACTTGTAGGAAATCAAAACTTCGTTTTATTATCTCTACTCATTGACCCTGTTAAACACACTGAAATTAAATATTGAACTGCAATATTGACCGCTGGTATTGTTGACATGTCTGGTTTTGGGAAAGTCTGATCGATTTTGACCCTTGGGTTTTTGTTAGTATTTCCAAAAATTCTATAAGAACGGTACTGTTGAATATACTTTAAAGTGCATTTTCTAGCAATGCATGAGGAATATGTGAACCTTTTGTCCTCTATTCTAAGTACAGTAAGAGATCAAAATTTCAATAGAATCAACACGAACGCAAATGTAAGTTTGTTAACTGCATAGTTCCGCAATAATTTGCAGATTCCAATTTATTAAAGAAATTTACATAAATATGCAAATTATGTACGCGTGGAAAGCGATGTTGTGGTATAAAATTATTTGGTCTGAGAGCAGTATCCAGGCTATAGCGTGTTTGTCAGCAGTGAATTGAATTTTGATTGATCCGAATGATCGCGTCCGATTCTATTTTTATGTATTGACTTCGTCAATTTGGAAGAGTAGAAATAAGAAGGAAAAAACGGTCTAGATTTCTTCGTATTCTGCCAAAAAAAAATTTATGATGGCTACGTGTTGAATGTTATTCACTTTTTTTTATTGCCTCTTTGTTTTGTAATTAAGTGAGCTTAGCTTTTTTTAAGTATCATTAGAAAATGAGGCAAAGAAACGTGATTTAAATACTAGGCAATTGCACATTATTCAATATAAAGGCACGTCCCAAATGAACATTTTTATTGTTAATTTTGCATTTAAATTGCTTTATTTGCAAAATTATTGTGCCTAATATAAAAAGTGTTATGTATATTTTACTTATTTTGTACCCTTTTCTCTAGGCCATTTCAAAAGTGCTTAATTAGGTTTGGAGATTTGTAGATAAGAATTACATATCTAAAATGTTATCAAAAACTAAAAATGTGTCACTCTGATTGTTGGTGATCTGAAATTATCAGTTTTAGTTTTAATGAAATCATGTTTCAAGTCATTTATACAAAACTTGTTCTATCAAGTGAACTGAACATTTTTCTAGCGCATTGAAAGTTTCTTATTTATCTGTTCAATTATTATCTAATTAGAGAGTGTTCTTCCTAACTCACATTAAGTTAAATTCGAAATGTCTCAAGGTTCTAAATTTTATGCTATGCTTTTTTCCTTTGTCTATAGCTTTATCTATTTTATCTCCGATCTGCAGTTGCAATTTTGTAATCCGATCTAAAACATTAGCGACAATTTGTAGGAGCTTGCTTCTAATACCACGAGATTTCATAGCCAGTAGTAGAATGAATCGTATCATTCTCAACACATTTATCTGTACAATTGCTGATTTAATTGATCCACTAAGGGTTATACTCACAGAACTAGAATTCACATGTTTCTTGACCTACTGATTTCACTGTGGATATAAAACTTCTCAAATACTATATGTTATGGTATAGCAGCGAGTGGAACGTTGATAGGGCTAAGCTCTGTTAGTCAAGAGAGCTTCATACTTTAGACTGAGAGCGAGAGGAGAGCGAAAGTGGCATGCTTGTGGACTAGTGTTGCGATGAGTGTGGAGTGAGTTAGAAGATAGTAATCTGCCCTTCATCTTCTATAAACAAAAGAAAGATCGTACTATTAGGGAACGGATGGAGAGAGTACCGTATTATAGACTCCCCGAAGCCTGTACATCTATAACATCCTAGCGGTTATATTTTCGAATATCTCTTTTACCGAGGGCAATTCCTGCTGAACCTTGAAACTCTGCAAAAAAAAGGAATAAGGGAAAAGAAGGCGGTAAGCGAGCCAAAACAATAAGTAACTCTTTAATCCTGGCGCGTCTAAGGGGGAAAACCACTGTGATGGTCCCGAAAAGGGCCTTCTTTCACAATTTTTTGTGTGAACTATTTAAGGCCTGGGAGAAAGATACTTTGAAGTATATTTGTGCAAATTTTTACTAAAAAAAATAATTAAAATTAAGACGGATATGTATAGGAAAGTGCCGATCCGTAAAAAAATTCCTCTGCCAACGGTTGTGTCGATACCTCCGGTATGCTTCAACTGAAAAACGAAAATGATATATTTTCTTAATCTACATAAATATAGTTAACGTTAAGCGTAGCTGTTTTTTTCAAACTTTTTCACAAAATGGCGTCAAATTAAAGAAAAACTTCAATTTTTACAAAAATTTTTCTTCATTCAAGCGGCTGTAAAAAATAGTATTTTTCAAAATAAAAAAAAAAGACCACGCTTAACGTTAGCCACTACGATTACGAAAATGTTGGATAAAAAATTTTTACGATCGGATTATTAGTGTTAGAGTTTTCGTTAACATGAATTCGGAAAAAGTGGTTTCGAGAAAAACACGATTGAAAGTTTAAGTATGTGTTTTGTTTTTAAAATGCCACAGAGAACTAAATGCCGGCTATACTTTTTATTATTATGAACATTAAGGTTTTAACGTTAGAAGATCTTAGCAGGCTTTATGTTGTATATGAGTCAACAAAAAGAGAGGCAAGGGGAATTACTCCGAACAAAGCAGGTACACCAGCAGGTACGATCAGCCGGGAACAGCTGCATTACCTGCACCCACTAAAAAGGCTATAACTTCGTCATTTTTACGAATTTTGATATACAAATTTGTGGACATATTCTTGAAAGTATGTATCTTAAGAAAATGCAAAAAAACCAAAAATCGGTTTTTTGACCTCCCCCACAGTGATGTTCCCACAGGGAACGATCGTGAAAATTCTGTAGAAGTGCAAACAATTTATAGAAAAAGATATCGTAACAAACACATACCAAATATATGAATTTTAGAGAGCGTTTGTTTTCTATTGGGAGAGATGTAGTCTTCCAGTCCCCACACTCGTGATAATGGGGAAGAAGGGGATTATGTTCTTGAAAACTATGTTTTAGGTCAGAGATAAACGCTGGCTGAGCATGAGCTGAAAGTTGGAGTACACTGAATTACTAATTCTACAGTTAAACAGGATGCGTTCGTAAAATTTTCACCGGGTTCAGGGAGTAGTGGGAATGGATCATTTACCCAGACTGATTGATTGAGAGAGACGAAAGTGATATCAGCTTTGTATCAAAAATACTTTTCACATATGAACCTTTAACATAAATCTAAATTTTAAATTTGCATAGATAATATGCATCTGTTGGCAGACGAAAATTCGAGGACGGACTATTAATATTTGGTGCGGAGTCATGAGTAATGAATTTTTGTGACCCTTTATATTTGTAGTATATGACGTGAGCTACTTAGAAATTTTACATGGTTTACTTAGGGAGGCTTCAGGTGATCATGCACCACTAGCTTTGGTGTACACTTCTCTTGTTAAATCCAGCAATATTTTATTATTATTATTTCATTTTTATTATTAAATAAATATACAACAGTGCACAATTAAGATAAAAGTCTTTCTAAGATGCTCAGATCAATGTATGAGATTAATATAAAAGAGAGAATATAATTACTAAAAGCTACTACTAATGGAATTAAAGAAAATTACAGAAAGGGTAAAAGAGGAAAATAAAAAATAAAAAGAAAAATAAAAGAATAGAGAAGAGAACAACAAAAATAAACATTTTACCGAAATAAAAGTCAACAAAGATCTAAAAGATTTGAACGAGTTAGGGAGACAGATAAAGAATTCTAGAGCTTTGCAACATGGACAAAGAACAGACGATTCGTCTAGACTAGATATTGACAGAATAATACTAACAGTTCTGCTTGAACTAGTGAAACGTAAAATTGAATGAAGATAATTAATTATTTTCGCTAGCATTAAAACACGTCGAGAATTTAAGTGATTGCGGAGACTACAATCAAAAATCGGATGTGCTTATAGAGTTATATCGGTTATATAATAATCAAAAAATGAAATTGAAACAAAATGGACAACTTTTGACGGTTACGGCAATCTAATTTGCCATAGACTTCGCAGCCAAAAATTAAGACGTGGGAGATTAGTGAACGGACCCAAAATAACCACAAGGATTCGGTGGTGAAATGGCTGGTAGTCCAGAAAGAACGGAGGATACCGTAAATTTCGCTAGTGATATAAGAAATGTGCTCATCCATCCTGTGAGATAACTCCTAAATTTCTGACGGAATCAACAAAACTTACCATGTAGCCATTAATTAAAATGGGCCGGGATCCTTCTATATTAAGTTTGGTACGATAAGTAATTAGGCTTTGTAACTTGCCAGGGTTAAGATTGAGTTTGATGGAGATGTACCAATCAGAAATTGACGCAAGGTCTTCATTCAGGCGACTAATGAAATCTTCGATTATAGCAAGACCTAAGCCTAGACAAGTATAGGCAATCAAAGATGTCATTAATAAACATTGAAAACATTAATGGGCCAGGAATGGAACTTTGCGAAACACCCGAAGTAATTCGAAGATTATTCGAGTAAATTCTATTGGGAAAGACACTTTGCACGCGGTCATCGAGGAAACTAAATATAAAACGTGCGGGGAAATTAAATATAAACGTCTGCTTCGAAAAATTAAAATTGTTGATAAGTTTCCTGCCAGAGTATGTTGTGATCAATTGTATCAAACACCTTGGCAAAATCTAAAAGTACCACTATTGTTAACTGATCACGCTCCATTGCTAGTCGCAGGTCTTTCATAATTTTGCAGTTATACATGAATGAGCGGTAGAAGAGCGGTGTGCACAAAGATAGCGCTGAATTTGCCAGGAATGGCACAATACTGATAGGAAAAAATTCTAAATATCCCGGTACGGAAGTAACATTTTGCAAAATTTTAGTGAAATACCATAAAAACCAACATAAGGAATCTGCGGCACGTGTGCCCAAGGGGTAGTGCTCGGGTATAGGAGGAATAATTCCGAGGCATAGTGGACAAGGCGCGCCATTTGTGACTTGAGGTAATTTGTTGAGAAGTGGGAATCCTGAAAGTAAGTTTTATTAATTAGTGCGAAAACTTGAAAGGAAGCATTTAGCAGTGCAGCGGTTTCTTGATGAAAGTGAACCCTTCTGATTTTGAACAAATCGAGGCAATTAAAATTAAATCCGAAAATTTTCAGAAATTCGGATTTTGTACATTTGTTAAATTAATATCGTGCCAATTTAAAGAAAAGTGTTTTAGTCTTCATGGGGACTAGGTTGGTTCTAGGCAGAAATTGTTGGGCCTTACTCGGTGGCATTTTCCCAAAAGGAGCAGGATTAAACCTCCACAGAATAGAGCATGCCATCCGGTACCTGGCAAATTGTCACATTAAAATTTTGAAGAGGAGAATGAAGAACAGCTTTCAAGGATAATCACGTTGTGGTGGTAGTGTTCGTTCCTAAACAGGGGCATATACGAATTTTTATAGGGCGGAGCAATCGGGGACAAAATCGGTCCTCTACAAAAAATTGATTAAGTCAGGTATTTTTAGCCCAACAGCCGAGTATATCCACCAGATGAATAGCAGCACCGTAGCAGCATGAAGACTCCTCTTAGCAAGGCAGGGGCAGGTAGGAAACCTGCTTCTTTCAGGTCGGTACCTGGTACCTAGGCCTAGACCCTCTCGGAAGTCGCAGAAATCCCAAAATAAGATCTATCTACCATAAACAACCTCTGTAAATTACTACTTAATCCCGGATTAAGCCCTGATAGAAATATCACCATAGTTCTAAGTGGTTAGTTGAAAAAATGATAATTTTTAGATTTAAATGATAGCATCATTATGACAACCTTATGCATACCTTCCTGTAAAGACCTTTATATCCTTATAAGACTTGACTTCCCCAAATTTATTCAACCCGAAAATAAACTTTGTAATTAATTTTCCCATTCTTTTGACGGTCGATGAAGAAAGCTGGAAACTGAAGGGATGAAGGAACGATAGAATCAAAATTAAACTCAGTACGTGTGTCATTATTTTTTGAAATGAAATTCGTACATTCGGATCCACTGATACCTTATGATTTATATCAATTTTATAGCTTCCAATGGATCGGAAGAGATCAGGATCTACTGGTTATGTTCAGTATATCACTCTGAAAGTCGTGATATTTTGTACATAGAATTTACTTCTGGATGGTGGTGTGTGGCTGTGGGATAGTAGATCCTCATTATTTTACTAACAGTAATACAAGTGTCGCCTTTTTGTAGAACTCCTCATTTTTATATTTTTAGTATATGGGCTATAACAATGACGCTGTGACATTAAGGACTGCATAAACATTTATATAGATTTATAAAAAAAAATATTTTTCCCAGGTTTCCATGTATTTTATTAATTTAATTATTCTATTAAATCAATCTCTACCAGCTGCTGTATAAAAAATCTGAAAATTTGGTTTTCTTTCCAACAAGCTCCCTGGGCACAATTTCTTTATTTTATTTATACGCAATTGTATTGTAAGACAGATGCACTTTTTTCAACACTATATAGATTTTGGCTACAATGTGGATTATCTAATCTACGTACAGTAAATTGAGGTCTGTTTTCACTGAATCACTGTTCACATTAATCGGCGTTTTAACACTTCTTCTTTGAGCCAATACTAAATGAAAGTTGAAGAAAAACATGTTCCGTGATCTCATGTTATTATATCCCAGTAGTTAGAATTAATCGATTGTGTTTTAATAAATTGCACACATTTTCCGCAATGAATAAGTCTGAGGTATTGAAGCTGCAACAATAATTCCAAATATTGCTTGTAATAATTATTGATGCTCCTTTATTATTTTATTATTACTAATTATTATTAGTCGAAAAGTTCTTTCAAAATCAAAAGAATTGATATTAAACGTGATCACATGGTTGCAGTGTTTTTTTTTATCCACTTCAGAAACTCGGTGCAAAAAGCCCCTAATTGTATAAGTCAGAATCTTCTGTTTCATTTTGTTCTTGTCACGTGAACACTGTTTCAACTTTAATAAAAGCGAAAAGATTGAAAGATAATGCTTGAATTTGTCAATTAAGTCTCATTATAATCCAGTGAAGCATGCCATTTACTAACAATAAGCTTAGCGTTCCTGATTCATCGGTTAGTTTACTTTGGTTGGTTGGTTAGAGTGAGTTTTGTTATGATCGATTATTCGTGGTGGTTGTGTAGAGAAAAATGTCTACTAAGAAAGTTCAGTTGATTCAATATCAAAATAACTCAATTGATAGTGAAGAAAGTCTCAACAGTTTTTTAGATATACAGGTGTGTTGAATTTGTTTCGTGTTATTTATTAGACCTTTTTCAAGTGAGTTGGAAATTAAACTTTTCTTCGAAGTGAAGGGGAGCAGAATGAAAAAAATCACGCCTGACTAATTAATACTTGTGATTTTAACATTTTGTTTACTTATGTAAATGGGTAACATTAAAATTTATTCACTGCTAATTAATACGCAAAAAAATAAAATAGGAATTAGAAATATATTTATTATATTGGGTTGCTACAATTTTTGTGCATATGTTCAAGGTTTCCTGAACACATGACCAAGTTGATCTAGGTGACGTCTTATTGTGTTATTCGAACCCCCATGGATTGATAATAGCTTCCTGCTTTTTATATGCGATTTCTCTTCCACAGAATTTTCTGAACCAAATTACTATAGTATACCGATTGGCGATACTTTCACATTTAGTGTTTTATAAATTGTCTGCCCCAATAATTATACGCAAAGCCACCGAGCATATCAAGCAAATGTTTTTTTATTTCGGGATATCAGAGAGCTAACGTTATGATTTTTATTAGATTAAAAATGCTGTTCGCAGTCAAGTACCCTGGTTTGAACTCTGTTTGATTCTTCAATAGCCCTCGGGAAGTTTTCTCCTTAGCAATAGCCTATTAATGAATATGTTTAGTAACGTATTTAAAAATTATAGCTCACAACAGTTCTGTATCCCATTTTCATACTCTAGATGCAGGGTATTATATGTTTAAGCAGCGGAACCATTTTTACGAAATTTGTCAAGCCACCAAGGAGATGCTGCGATCTTTAAAGCACTGATTGTAGAAGCTGTAGAACATTTTTTTGGATTGCTAAAAGAGGAAGAATTCGTTACGAAATTTTTAATAATATCGCCTAAATTTTCAAACGTAATTGGACCAGGTTCCAAATGTAAATTAATACATAATCGAGATAGGTTTTGCTTGTATAATTCAGAGTTCTGTGCATTCCAGTGTAACTTAGATAGTGGTGGTATGCTATTGAGAATCAGGACTAAATATATAGATTGGAAATCTGTAAAGTTCGTTTATAATAATGATTACCCTTTGATTACATTAAAATGCGATTTCGAGACTTGCACTATTGTATCTGAAAAGAAGACTTCGACAAATAAACTTGTTTGCTTGGAGATTTATAGAATAGCGCTATGATTTTATTATATTTACTTATTATATAATTGTATGATATTAATGCCAAATGATATGATATTAATGCCAAATTGTATGATATTAATGCCAAATGTAGATGTAGCATGCTGTAAGATAGATGACAAAATGAATTCATCTTCTAAATTGCATGAGACGATCTCTCAAAACACAACAGAAAAGAAATTTTTGGAATTTGACAGATATGGTAAATCGGTTATCGGTTATGGTGAATATCCTATGACCTGTTCCATTTAACGGATAATTTGGAAGAAAGTTAACGAAATGTTTTTTGATCACATGTCGTCAATACTGTCTTTAATCACTTCAAATAAATGTTGAATTGAAGTTTTCCATGTTATTATCGTATTTTTGTATGCTACATATACATAAGGCAGGTGCTGTGGAGTGTTAATTAATTTTCTGTACTAAAATAAGTTGTAAAAAACATAAACTCCAGATTTTTAACATTTATTTAATATTGGATTAAATGTTGTTTTCAAAATATAATAAAAATATTTTCTCTTTAGATTACTGACGACAGCAGATCCACTTCTCAGAATGCTAATGGAGATAGTAAACAAAGTGATGATGAAGAGGATGAAGAATTCAAAGCAATCTTTCCGTAAGTTTTATAATATTTAAATGGGTATATAATTGGCAGCATTTCAACTGAATATTTTTATGTAAATTTTGCTGAAAATTTTTAGATACAATTCTATTAAAAATTTATACACTTTTCCATCCTCTTGAATCGGTTCTTAAAGCATTCTGCACACCATTCTGCAGTTATCTCTAGAATCTGTTCATTATAAGCATCAATATCTGATTTTAGATTTATGAAGTGAAAGTTTAGGATTTTTTTTCTAAAAATCACAAGTTATAAAATCTGGGATGTATAACAATGCTCAACTCACGGTCCCCGTAGGTCTGAACAGCTGGCAATACAACCTCACCTGATCGTAATTTTTTAACATCATTATATAATTTTTGGTGATATTTTTCATGTGATAACGAAGCGCTGTACACGGGGAGATTGCGCTCTTCACTTAATGAAGCCAAAAGTTTGGATCCTCTTCCTTAAAAATTTCCCTTTGCCTAAATTGTGCATCATAGGGCTGCCCCTGAGTTTAGGTATAAGGTATAAGAAAAGGTATCTGTGTACCAAATTTTAAGTCTCTAACTAAAAGACTTCTCGAGTTAGTTGTGGCATTAATGGCTATATATTGGTTTTTTTTTTTATCATAAATATTTGTATACATTACAAACGTTTGATTAAACTTATATTAGACTACTTCTGGGATATACAATACCTCGTACATTATAATACCCTACTTATTGTAAGCTTTATAGTATTCAAATACAAAAGCAAAATATTATAGTAAAATAAATTACTTCTCTTAAACAACTATGTTACCTGTTACTTCCAATACCTGATATGAAAATTTTGCTGTCGGAAGCAATAATGCAACTGCTAAACATTTACTTTCCTGGACTTTGCCCATATATCTGAAGAAGATTTTTAGGGAAACCTTTAAAATAAATATGAAAGAAAACAACAACCGGTTTCAGGTGATCAGTGTTTTTGCTTTCATTCATGAGATGTGTGGGACTTTTGAACAGTTGGATACTGGCTTAGTCATAGTCAGGTTTTATCATTTAAGTACACTGCTTTATTTTGTATTTTATCAGAGGAACAATTAACTAGTGCAGATATACCCATTAAACAAATTCCTAATCTGAAGTTAATATCTTATTGGGAAAATTTTCAGCAATATTATCAGCAAACAAAATGTTTCTAGAATAAAAAAGGTGCAAAAATGTTCATGTACGGCCGTTACCAGCGATGTCTGTACGTACCGTGTAAAGTTTGTTGTTTTACTACAATTTTCTCTTTGTATAATTTTCCATTTTGTGGTTTAATAAAATTACAAGTTTAATCTTAAACTATGCTTTAAATGTCAGTGTGTCAGTGATCATCATTTGAAGCGGTTTAGTGTGTTGAAAGTGACGGCTTTTGATGCACTTATATGCTTTGTAATTGCAATGGTGCAGTAAAATGCATCTTATATGTGTGTAGAAATTTGCTTGTGGCAAAATGAAAGAGTGTCGGATTTTGAATAAATATGCATACATACAAGTAATTTAAATACGTAAGCAACTATTAAAAAACTGTAAAACAGAATAACATTTCAACTTAAGGATATTATTCCTTTAACCTTTAAATGATTAAGTTCAAAAGCATATAAGAGTTTTATCCATCCCATGTATTTATAGTGGTGGCCTGAATGTAACGAAGAATGAATATGAGTTTGATTTATTTTCAATTCGAATTACAAGGATTGGATTCTTTCAAAGGCCTTGAAAACTTAGCGTTCTCATATAAGTAGCTACGGATTTTTCTGGATGCAAACTATATGATCTTTTGTGACTCGATTAACACCCTCGCGGTAGATTCCATAATCCTTATATATACTCGGTCTATCCTGCTGTTGTAGTGTTTTGTCTCATAGAATTCTTATTTTCTTGTTACATTTAGTAACTTAGCTCCTTGACTGGAGGACTGCGATGTAATGATTTTTTTTCGATTACCTCCGTCCTGAGAGATCACTGGCTTAATATCCATATTTGAAGAATATAATCCAAAGACTGGGTTGGGATCAATGTAACTATTCTTGCTTTCTTTATGAACCAAAGTATTGTATAATATTCGTCTAGTCACATTTTTCAGAGCTTGATTGTGTACGGAAGTTACGTACCCCCGTTCCGCTTTGGACCGTCAGTAAAATATGATAATAATACTGTAGCAAAAAATAAGCCCCCTTCTGTCGATGTCAATTAGCCAATTCTATTCCTGCGCAAGCTCTGGATCCATTTACTCTCATTTGTTCTTCAAGATTGTTCTTTTAGTTCTGTACGTTTTACATGGCAGAGCCTTTTGTTTGATTGTTAGATGTAATTGAGAAAAACTTAGAGCAGCTTCTATTCTAGTCACCTTAAGACTAGTGCAAAATTTTTTTAAAGCTCAGGAGACAACCCTATGATGTACACCGCATAGTTTCGGAAGAATGAAATGTTCAAGGAATAGGAGTTTGGAAATTAGTTCTGATCTGACAAGTTTTTTCACAATCTTTATCATGAAATTTATATTGTAGCTTCCAAAGTACAATTCTCAGAAGTAGAATTTGTTGGAATCCAACGTACGACCATAGAAGAGAAAATCTGCAGAACAGCGCCTCAACCAATTTGCCTACTGAAGTACTGCACAATTCCCTGTGTGCCCTCTTTGACGAGGAAGTTTTTGCGTCCGACATTTAAAAAATGGAGAGAAGGGATATGATAAGGACACATACGGTAAAAAGCGGAGTTGTGCTCGCGACCCAAATTTTGTGTCCAGCTAACCGCAGGAAGCAAGAAGCTCGAGCAGGAAGTTTCTCGAATTCCTTCTTTTTTGCGCTTATTTGATGAGTTCGGGTTGGATCAGAGCTACGTCTTTTTGGTGGAAAACCAGAAAGTTAAGAGCATAAATGACAAGAACGAAATCTGAAAAGAAAAATGAGAAAGAAAACCAGATTCGTGTAATATTTAAAAACTTCCTCGTAGGATTTGTGCGGGAAGTTCTATTCGCTTGTACAAAAGGGAATAAGAAGAGCGTCGGACGCAAAAACTTCCCCGTCAAAAAGGCATTGTGGATTTTAAGGAAGCATACAATAGAACAAATTTCTGTGCTGTTTTAACCAACATGTGTATCACGAAAGATACAAATAAATAATATTCAATTTAGACTTGCACTATGTCGAATTAGTGTGAGCTTTAAGTTCAAAACTGTTCCTATTCACCCCATTTTAATGTATTAATTTTTATCTCTTTAACAAAATGTAAGAGGTCTTAGAGTCGTTGAGTGTTTGTTGCATTTGCAGTCGTGCCCAGGGATTATTATTATGGAGAAAATGGTCAGGAAATAAACTATGAACTGTATGGCCTTTGTTACTACATATTAATATTATTTTTGCAAACTAAAATGGTCTGAATACCTTTTCCAAATGAATAAGTACCACTAGTGTGTCAAAAGCGATTCTTAGTTCCATGAAACGCGGAAGATTTCGCTTGCGACAAGTTTTTTTTGTCCCTTTAATTTTGTAATTTTAGCAAATTTGAAGTCGATAATTAATACTTTATCAAGCCTATTAATTGCAAAGCTCTTCAAAAATTGTCAAATTTTCAGCCCATGTTATTAGATGCCAAAAAATTCCCAGGGATATTTTTTTCAAAACCTTTAACCTTTCGATTATAGTGCATTTTTGTTGTACCTCACATTAACTGATTATTGTTAAATGGAGCTCGTTACACACTTGGTCATTGTCTTCTCTCAATTGGAAGTTACTTTTCTTTCACAAAAAGTATCCAATGTAAATGTATTCATGCAATGCACATATCTTAGAATGAAGATTATATATGTTCCCAGACTTTATATGGAGCACATCTCTTATCGCCGAACGAACACTGATACGCGTATCCAGTAATTCACCTATTAAAGTGAATTAAAGTCGCCGACTTGAAGTTGTTAGGTTTGCTCACGAAATCAGTTTATCGCTGGGATTTAAGCCGTTCGAGTTTGTTGACTGTAGTAAAATCGAAACGAAAAAGCTGCAAATAAGTCCAAGAGTAAATCGAGAAATATTTCCTGAAAAATAAAACCAGAGTTACTTGTGATTTTAGTGCTTTAGGATTTTGGTGAGTTTGTGAAATATTCCATTGTTAACGTGAAAGGAAGTGTTAAATCTTTAGCATATAGAGATTATGTTCTATATATATTCACCCGGTCAATGAAATTTTCTTGACTGAGCTGGTAAGAGTATGTATCTGTGAATTATTCTTGATAAGAAGATATTCAAATATTTAAAGGCAATTTTATCAGCTTCGGCCTAATGACTTTCGTTTTCGAGATTTAATTAGTATTTTAATTGTTTTTTTTTCATCAGTCTAGTGGTATTGCTGCGAATTTATCCCCGCTTTCTAGTACTTTCATCTTCCATTTTGTATAATTTTACTCTTGCTCGGCTGTTCTACAAAATTTTTTTTAAAGACCAAATATTTCAATTTTAAAAACAAAGAAGTTGTCGACATAGTACTTAATTATGCACTGCAAACAAATAGTTTTTATATATGTATATATACATATATAGGGTTAGGAATAGTTAGCTATTAATCAATTCTAAGTTCCTGTAATTTGTACCTTTGAAAACGTAGTTTATAAAATTCGAAGTTTAATTACAGTTTAATTACGCAATAAAATTAGTACCTTAGTTCTACATATTTCTCAGTTTACCTTTTTTCTTATTCCTTCTAATTATGTCTCCATTATTTTTGATTTTGTTTCATTTTTTATGATAGGAATAGGGTACTAAAGTACCCTAGCACCACACACTATTCGTACACTTTCAGAATGTTTGATTTTGTTTATGACCTCATTACTACATTACACTAAATTAAAACTGTGAATTGTATTCTAATCTCAAAATTGTCCTGAAACTTGTAGTATACATTTTTGCAATAATCCACTCATACATCTATCAGTATGCTTGTTAGTCCTTCGAGTTTTTTTTTGCTATTTTTCTTAAACGAATTAAAAAACTATTCAATATTTTTTAATCAAAATAATTTCTATCGTTACCTACAAAATATTTTCTATCAATACTTTCAAATTTCTATATGTTCCATTGATTTAATTAGATGCTAATCAGCGGCAAGATGTTAACTGATGTTGTCATGAAGTAATATCACCTTGTGTCTATTTTAAATTGGGTTTAAGTTTGAAATTCTTGATAGTCATCCTAATAGAAGTATATTTACAACTCAGAACTAATCCCTGGCTAGACCCTCTATGTGAATAGGACCGTTATCGTATTAGAAACTCAAAGTATTGCCTTCAACATCTTCTACATATTCATTCAATATAAACTCCAACATTTTGTTTTTATTTTCCTAAAGTCATTTTTGAAAGATTTGATGGTTTCTTTTTTGGCAGCCAAATGCAACCCCCCAAACCATAAGACTATTGCTATCAAAATTCCGACTTATCCTAACCTGTGGATCGTTAAATAAATCATGATAATATCATTAGAAACCACATCGTCCAAATTAATATTCTAATGGCTAAAGATTAAAGTTGGCTATTTAATTCGCTAAAATTCGTGTTCCTTAGATTCGCTAAGGCTAGCCTTTCTTCTCTTTGATAAGAGATAAGCGCGGTACTTTTAGCCTTTTAATGTACTCTTGCGTTGGAGAAGTATGAAAAATTTCTTATATTTTATTACCACTAACAGGTAACATTAACTAATAAATTATTCTTGTAGGCTACTAAAATCTAATAACTGATTTTTCTGACACTTTGTTACTTTTTTTTGCTGCATCTGTAGCCACCTTTTTGCTATATTTGCTGTCCAAATTTGCAAAGTGATCCACAACGTTTTGAATGGCCTATTTTTAATACAGGCAAGTTTTGATATTCTCTTCATTCTTATATTGGGCACATTCTTCGACTCATTCTTTTTAAAAACCAAAACTCTTAATTCTAAAATTACTAATAGTTCTTAGAAAAATAATTTGCTTTATTTTACATGCCCTGCCATAAAAAGTAGTTTAACTTTTGTAACCTAAAAGGCATTGCATCGATAACACAGGCCTACAAGGTGTTCCCTTTTTTAATTTTGAGAAGCGATTTCTATAGCGATTTTTATTGCTTTTTTTTTTAAAGATTTTTTAATATTTTTCTATAGATACGCACTTTATTTAGAATAATCGTTGAAAAAGTTTTAAACCGAGTTTTCCATTCTACGTCTCTTGTTGGCTCTATACAAAATTTTCCAACTTTTCTTGCTGCTCTTGTGGTTTTCGTCCTGGATATTTTTGAAAAAAAAATTCGTAAGAGGACCTGGTATGATGTTCTTTTATGCGATATATAAACGGTCTTCCAGTTTGCCCTATGCATAGGATGCCAGAAAATCATCGCAATTTATTTTATAAATGCCACTCAATTTGCTTTTGTCCACCTGATTATTCTTAGGTTTTACTTAATAGTTTTCCAAGATTCAACATTATTTTTTGAGACAATCGTGAAGGAAATAAATGTTTTTAAATGCGACAGGTGCACTGTTAAGCTATTTCGAGAAAAAAATCAAGTGCCTATCTCACTTACTTCGATCGCTATGACCAAAAATCCTTTACAACACGTAATTAGCGAAAAATTTCGAAAATTTGTAATAACTCGAAAACTAAGAAAAATCGTAGAACATACATGGGGTGATGGATTTGGGACGCTCTACCTTCAGGCTTCCGATTATCACTACTTTTTGGGACACCCTGTATATAAAAAAACACTTATATACACTTATTTTTTCTTAAGATTTTTTTCACTAAAGCATTTTAATTATTGTATGATTTTCAAAATTTTTGATTGCGAAAAATCCTCATGTGATAGAAAAAAACCGAGTTCAGTTTTGTAAATAGGCCATAAAAATCTAGAACGGAAAAAACAAGTTTTAATTTGAAATCCTGTGCAATTATTCCATGCACAGAATAAAAAATTCCCAGAGTAGGAATAGATTTAGACACGCGGGCTTTTACAGAATGAGCGATCAGTCACATAAACTCTTCCAATGGATAGTGATTAAAATTTAGAATCGATTCTGTGTCCTTATTAATGAGAAATTTTCTGATTGTTTGCAATTTGGAGTACCGAGAGCTTTATTTTTGGTGTGCTGTAGTTTCTATTCTACAAAAAATAATATCGGCACAATAACTAAAAACTATGATTTACATATTTATGCTTATGATGCGTTTTTTTAGAAAGAATTAAACAGCGTCCCTGCGAAATATCAGTACATTTTTCTATAATTTTTCATGTAACTAGAATGTGATCGTAATAAAAAGTATGGTAAGCAAGATTGTGTCCGGCTTGATTTTTGGCACCGGATGTATGAGCATGGTATACTAGGATCCACTATCGAATAGCACTTTGATCTAAGAAAATGTTGTTATTTATTAACATTTTATAATTTAACAGAGGAATTTCAGATTATCTTTGTCAAAAATTCAAGATCCTTAGTCATGTGCATAATGCACCCTTACGATTGTATCTTCACTCAGTCCCAATAAAAGTGACATATAATGCCACATAATTGCTTATTATCAGTATATAAATGTATTTGGCTGTGTTTTATGTGATTAAATATATCGTAATAAATACACTAAAAAGAAGTGGACCCAGTGTAGAGCCTTCTGGTACATTAGTCACCACCCGCAGTAAAACTGAATAATTACATTTAATGAGTAGGATAAATGATTAATAGAGTAGTTTTAAATCGCTGAGATAATAAAAAAAACTTTCGTACCTAGCTTTTCACATGCTATGGAATATTTTACATTCTCAAAATCTAATGACACAATGGTGAAGCTATCTTCAATAAGTGCTTGAAGAATTTTAACAAAACTGCTGTGCAACTGTGGTATTTGTGAAAATCAAATCAACAACTATGTGATAATATATAATCGTATATGTGATCTTCAATATGTGTGATTATAGGCTTTTTTTAATACTTTCGGTAGGAAAAGAGGTATACTAAAAGGCCTCCAGTTGTTATTGCCTTTGAAAGTTGGACTAACTTTACAAAATTTCTAAAGTCTTGGACCCTTTGAAGGTTTCTATATTGCATTAATCTGATTTAAAAAAAAAGTTATATATGTTAAAATAAAAACAAAAACAAAATATCGTATAATTTGTTATGCAATTGTTGACATTAAATTTATTTTCAGGCAAAAATTTCGCAACAAAAGAAAACTGTCCGTTGCTCCACTCCCCTCATTCAAGTTAAATGACAAAGACATGTTGTCCAACGATTATGACGCGCATAGTGTTTTGAGTAATCAAAACTCTATTACAAGTGTCAACTCTTTAGCAAGCCTTTTAAAGGAAAAGATGCAGGTGAGTAAATGTTTGAGTCATCTTTATTTAGTTTTACGTAGATTGTTGTTGATGAAATAATTGTTATGTTTCCATTTTTTTTTGTTTCATTGAATAAAAATGGAGAGTTTATTAACCTTTTTCCTCGTCATCAGCACATGTTGACTATCAAAATATTTAACAGGTTAACCTCATTTATAATCAATTCTAAAATTAAACCAGCTGCAATTATTGGTTTAACTAATAAGCAAAGTATATTTAGAAGTGATAATTACCGCAAGTTAAGAAGTTAACAAACGTTTTCAAAGTCTTGTCTTGATTTAAAGTGTATAAAGAGTTAAAGCTTTTGTGTACTCAAGAAATTTTTGTATGAACCGAGGTTAATATTCCAACATTTACTAAACTTGTAATAAGAGGAAATTTCCAATTCAGTACTGTGTTAGCAAGTTGTCAAGGAAAGATACATTGAAATTCTTTCAAACATGTCTAAGGGGATTGAAGTAGATTTCTCAAA
>QYTT01087811.1:33186-49432 GCA_006980735.1 Dasypogon diadema | reverse complement strand
CGCTCTTCCGATCTCAAACATTAAAAATTGTGTTTTTTTTTCTGTATATAGTCATAATGATAACTACCCAGCAAGAAATGTGTTCATCACTTTATTAATGAAGTAATAAACATATGAACACTACTATACATTCCCGAAACCAATCTTTAAAACAGGGATGTCATTGGATATTCAGTTATGACTCTTTTGTTCAGGAACAAGAAAACACAATTTTCTCTGATACCTACCTATACCTACTTCACTACCCCATCATTAACATTCTCTGTTACCTGACCCCATGCATTACAATGTCACTAATGCCAGCGACTTATATTATTCTTCGATGAAAATATTCATTACTCATAATTATTCATAATTGGCTCGATTTCCTGCTGGGTATGGGCCTAAAAAGATAAGTAATCTAAAGGGGAGTTACCCTATTTTTGTTTAAGAGCAGCGGGCTTATGAAAAATTTGTGTTGTATGTGGAGACGATATTGATAGATGATTCAATATGCAAATAGTGTTTCTGGCTATATAGAAAGCGAAATTTCGACTTTAAAGCTACACTTCACGCTAGAGGGATCATAGAAAATTTTGAATTGAATTGACCCCTAAACTGCGTGTAAGTAGTTGATATTTTCAGAGTCTGAAAAATTAATCAAATTTCCATAATTTTGAATCGTAGGAAATGTCAAAATAGAACCTAGAAAATATCAAGTTCATGTCTTGAGGTTTTGAATTGTTCAACCTCATGGCAATCTGATGAATTTTTTTAAGGTTTCAAAATCGCTGATTATTTGCCTGTCTTTAAGAGGTCAACTTAATTCAAATTTTTCAATGATCCGGATCAGATGCAAAAAAACACAGCTATTGTTAATTTTTGTAACTGTGTTGTACCATGCGCAGTCCAGATCGCTTTGTTTTTGAACAAGCTATACATCGGCTTTTCAACTAAGCGGAGATAATAATTGTCTTTTAATCGTTCCTTTTACTTCCCTTCTGTGTTTTCGTAGGCGGTATATCACAAAAATCGTTTTTGTGGTGAGAAACGAGACGGCGTGCTCCTTTTTTCTAAGATATTATCTAAGCTCAGGGGACAACCCTATTATACACATTGCACAACTTAGGCGAAGGGCAATTTTAAGGAAGAGGAAATTGGGAAACTTTAACCTGACAAATGTTGCAAATAAATCACAATTTTTGGCATGTGCAATATCTCAATGGCAAATACAACTCTCGTCAGTAGATTGTGTCAACCATTGGTACCCATATAAATCACCGCGGCCTTTACAAAGGCAAAACCCACTCCCACAGAAAAGAAAGTCTGTAGATGTGGGCCTCAGCCGGCTCGGCCTCCGGCGTGAAAACTCTATAAAATAGTACGTCATTTGTATATTGTTGCAGATTGTTTTCCTCACAATTGACCACATAATCCTTGTGAGTAGTTGCTTCCATCTATAAAAATCTTGGACGCGTTTTTAATGGCTTTCTATCTTTGGGATGGAATCAGTGTGTTTCCTAATAACTTAACTCTGGTAGTGCAACCTTTTTTTTCTCTAAAACGGTACGAATCGGTCGATTTTTAATATCTAAAGCGTTCTGAAAGAATAGTTTGTATTATTCTTTCTTCGTTGGCTTCTTCTGTCTCCAAAAAGCGAAATTTGGGCTCAATAGACAACATTAAAGGCAATTATTGCCTTGATTTTTCAACATAACCAAAGTTTCAATATACAGTCGCGTTCGCCCATTGTCATTAAATTTTGTGGAACACTGTAGTTTTCTTTCAGCTCAGATTGTTTTCCGCAGTATTTTTCTTGCGTTTGATTCCTTTTTTGGGGCTTCCACTGTCATCCGCTAAAAAGCTCGTGTTGTGACTGTAATTAATGCTTTCTTCTGAGGATGGTTTATTATGCTTCGGATGTACGTCACGTCCTTAATCCAATTATCCACATCTTCTGAAAAAAAACTACTGGGTGATGAAATAATTTGGGAAAACCTCGAGAATGATGCAGGCAACGAAGAACTGGAACCTTTTGACTAGACCCTGCAACAAGTTCAGAAGTTTTAGTGGGACCTGCTGTGCAAAAGAAAAACAATAATACATTACAAAATTTGCGTTTTAAATTTCACACTGTACAGAGGCTTCATGAGTTTGACAAGAACTTACGTTTGTAGTAGTATAATGTTCAGCAGCAACGACTGCGGTTTCAATAGAGGAACTTTTATCCTTTTTCAATGCCACCTTTCAAACGACGGTTGAGTTTTTAAACTTCTATAATAATTCACAGATTCATCGATTCGCTCTCCTTCAGGCGAGAATTTTTACAACGTCGTCGTTAATTCAGATGAGTACTCGAAATCCAGGTTTCTACCGTCAGAAAAGTTGTGAATTGGATTAGAAATTAGAGATAAGAGGTCATCAATGAAAAGTGGACAAAGTGAGCTAATGAGATCCCGAGTAAAAATTAAAACAATTTCATAAGCACAGTACAGTTTTGAAGAAAAAAAAAACGCAAAATAAATGTATAATAGAGTTTGTTTTATCAAAACTAGCAACAGCACAATGAATGATGCCAGCATACATCCTGGAGTAAAACGAATGTTCCTTCTGATAAAGATCCACGAGCAACAGATTAAAAAGTGGGCATCTATGGAATTCGCATTGTGGATGGAGGTGGATAAAGAATTCTGTAGGGAACTCCTTTTTGCTCGAAAATAAATTGTTTTGGAGCGCGGTTAGATACCATTCCAAGTGCAACCATTTGTTAAAAATTCTGAGAACTTTTTCTGTGACCAACGTTCATTTAAAGTACGATTTTTATACAAAAGTTTTTTTGTGGTTAAGTATGATAAAAAAAAGTTACAACGTCCTTTGAATAGAACTAGGAAAGCGTTCAGAAAACCTTTTAAAAATATGTTTCCTTTTATTGAAGTACTAATCTTTAGCCACCGGAAAAATTTACGTCCCACACTTTTTTATACGTGTTCAGAACAAAGAAGAAACTTTTGATGAATTAAAACTGTGAAAGTTATTTCACCCGCAGCCGAAATTTACATTTTATAATACCACCCCAAGAAAAGTGTTTTTTTTCTGCCTTTATCTTCCATCATTTTAATTTTCACTGGGAAATTAGACGAATATACCCGTAAAACGCTAAGAACTCTTCGTTGCAGATAGCATGTAAAACTGGGTGTTCCTGAGAGGGGATTTGAGGTCTATTGGAACAATGAAGAATTCTGTTTTCTTTTCTTATTCTTTGTCTGCGCAGTTTTTATTGTTCTAAGATGTTCAAGTGAAAAGTGGAGAATTTACATCTGGTTTGTACACATGAAATGAAAATGTACACGAAGTAAGCCTCTATTATTGCTGAGATTCACAATTATGACATTAAACTTCCTAAGATTTTTTGTGTTTGAAGTAAACAGAAAAAAATCCATTCCCCGCAGTGTGTTCTGCCAACGCATGAATCAAATGTAAGCTGTATTTCTTGGAAAGTGCCAAGTGTAAGGATGTTCTTCTTGGATGAATATAATGTGAGTGGGTGTTTTTAAAAGACGATGAAATCCATGGAGACATTTTCAAGATTTCAAGTAAGTCATATGTAAGCCCAGGTGTGCTATTGAAGTGGTGTATACAATTAAATAAAATCCATGCCAATTTTCATGTATTTAGATAAATATATATTTATATATAGACATCGTTTTCTTATTCGTAAATTTCAGCTCTTACGGTGAAGACTTATATTCTGTGACGTTCTATTTAACTCCAGAATCTGTTCTTAATGGCAGCTGAATTTGTAATATAATGTGGGTTTGAGATGTGTCATCCACTTTTTTAACCTACAGTTATTTTTCTTCAAGAAACGATTTTGGCGACCTGGAAGTATTCATTCGGAAATCATGTCCAAGGCACATTTACAGACCGGATTCAATAGATTACACATCTTCAGTTCAGAAATCACTTCGGAAGGTATTCTCCAACTGTACCTCAGGTGCCATGATAAATTGCAGTCTACACCCTAAAGCCAAAAAATTCCAAGCGATCTCACATTTTTCTCGAATATGTAGCACAATTCTGAGCACTAAAATCACTACAGACCTAATAACTACCCCATAATACCTTCCTTTGATTTCTCAGGCAGCGCCAAATAGCAATAAAGCTTTCGTGAGAGAATTATATGTTAAAATGCATTTGTACTGAGAAAGCTTTTAAATGTTGGTCAGCGTGGATTGACGCCGCACTCAATGTTTTACCAATAATTTGGAGTCCCATCGCATGAACAGAATTAGCCAAATTTTCTACTACTTTTGAAATATATTGGTATTTTACATTTTAAGTGAACATTTTCGACTTAAACCAATCGAAATATTCTTTATATGTGTTACGAGTTGGTATCAACTCATAAGACTGGTCCTAAAACTATTTCTTTTCGAGATATGATGCGCCATTGTGACGAGATTTCCTGGTACGAACGGTGATGGAAATCTCAAAAGAGTGTTTGCCTGAGTAGTCTCAGTGCAGAATAGTCAGCGTCTTATGCAGCGAGAAAATAAGATCATTAACCAGGTAATAACAGAAAGACTGGTCAGCTTCTTAGGCAGCCAGTGAACGCCATACGTCGACCCTTTGCCCAGCAATGCCTCGCATCCATCTCCGTCTCTATCTTTCTTACTCTGTGCTGCAAGCAATAAACACTTGACATGTACACAATTTGCTTTGATTTGATCCTGGCTTTAGCTATATTTCATTATCAATCAAAAAAGAAGCTTTACACAGTACATCTTCTTACCGTAACTGATCTATTTAGATGCCTTTTCTATACATTCATCGATACTCTCACTCTTTATTCCTCTAATCCACACTTTTCTGTTCTGACCCTCTTGATCTATATCTGTAATTTTTAATCAATTGATTTTGAACAACGCATGCATCCACAAAACGCAGGAAGGGCGTGACCCTGTTGGTCAGACAAGGCACACTCTATTTTTTCTACCACCATATTCTCCAATGCTAAACCTCATCGAAGAAGTCTTTTCCATAATCAAGTTTAGTGCAAAAAATATGTTAGCTGATACTTTAAATCGTGAAAATTTGGTAGATATGGTTAATAACTCTTTTGTAGTTATAGACTAGAATATATACATATATATTGAATTATTATTATTATTGAAATACATATTTTTATTATTATTATTGAAATATCTGCATTTCTGTTTTCATACATACCTTCGTCTCCATAATTATGTAATATAATAAAATTTTTGATTTTTTTACTAATTAACATTATATGATGTTTTTGAATATAATATATATGTAGAAGTATTTATTTGAATGAATGAATTTGGTGAATTTGATTTGCAAAAGGGTGAATGTCGTTTGCAAAAGTATGAATTTAATTTGCAAAAGGGAGAATTTAATTTGCAAAAGATAGACACATATACGTACGTTCTTATTATTTCAAAATTTTAATTTAATAACTGGGAAGCCGATCAAACTGAATATATATTCTTAGCGCCCATCCTTTCAGTGACATCAAATCCAGTATAAATTACTAATCACCTTATTTCCCACTATTACCCTGAAAAAAGGCCATAGGGCTGGCAGTAATTTCTATTCCTCTAACAAAATGCATTTATTTCCCATCCATTCAATATTTTTCAATATACGACAAGGAGCACATCTAAACGAAGACAATTACAAACACCGCGCGCTTTGTATTCCACTCACCATCTCAATTGGTTTTTGGTTTCACAGGAAAAAGCTTCTCAAGTCGATTAAAGCAAAGTAATACATCTTTTAAAGGCTAATTAAGCTTGACAGCCTTTCAGGCCTTGCTAGGAACTTCGATAATTGATTTTGGGTTTCTTCGCCGCAAATCAATGGGCGCAGTATTACTCTTCGTATATTTCCTGAGGTTGATAAGGAATTTATAGAGGAATATCTTAAATCTGGTAGCTTGAGGCCGTAAAGCTATTTTGGGACGTCACTAATTAGAATACTTGTGCCGACAAAGAGGCTATGTATATATGTAAATATATGTAAATATGTTACCTATACCTGAACAAGAATTTCAATTTTCTTGGATAAATTTTATCCATATTATGAAACTATGTGGTTCCATTATATTACACTTCGTTAGTGTAGTGTTGCGGTAAACAAAGCCACTTTTCATGGATTAGACTGTAATTACTCTTAGAAGTTTACAAATGTGATTAAAGAATCGGGTCTGAAGTGGGTTTTCAAGGTGCGAATACGTTGGGGATTTCATTTCACTGTCAATTGTTTATCTTTTTCGATTCATGAGATCAAATTTCTTTGAAATTTGCATGACAGCGTCGGTAGCTCAGTGGGTTCATATTTATGTCCTATGCGGTTTTTTTTTGTAGTTCGAAGTGGATAGTGGTTTACTATAGGGATTTATACATGGTCTCATCGGGTGATAAACATTCATATAACTGGCGAATATTTTCATAGGTCATTCTTATTGTCTAATGATAACTAACTTCCCTATCAATTAAATACCATATTCGACACGATCTTAATTGAAGTGCGCTATTCGGGCGAATTCTACAATAATATATTCGTACAAATTCTTGGAAAAAGTAATTCGAAAATATCACAGAAACTTTCCACAGCAACTTATATTTAATATTATACTTTATTATTCCCTACTATCTCAAGAGGTCTTTGCAAGTTTGCTTTAGGGCCATCTTGTCGTCCACTAAAAACATATTACTCATAAACCGCTCGATCTATAGACTTGCAATTTCTTAGGTTTTATAAAAGTATCACATTGATGACCTTCAAAGGGCTAAACATTTATACCCTTATAATTTCAAAAGCAATGATTTTATCAAATGTGATGTTTAATGAAAGCTATAAATGTCACAATTTCAAAACAAAAATCAATCCATTCCACTTTCTTTTCAAACGATGGCGTTAAAAAAAAGCCTGAAATTTATAAACGCACTGCTTAATTACAGAAAAACTACTCTGGAAATTCGATTAACATTTTGTTAGTTTAGGCATTATTAGAGTTCTTTATTAAACATTTGATCGCTGACACGTTTAATTAATTAACTAAACGAAATATTTAAAAGTTTTTCTGTTACAAAACAATTTTTTAAAACGTTTACTTAGCTAAAAGTTTTTTTTCACGAAACGTTTCATCAACTTTTCAGTAGGTTTCTGTCGAATTTTCCGGTGAAATGTTTTGTATTGAACAATTTCGTAGAATAATAAAGCTTCAGTTTTAGAATAGTGAAAAAACCAATGTTATATGAAAATGCTGCAGGCTTAATAAGGCAATTATTTTAAGTGTTTGCTCATTTGCGAAGTTGGTTTTACAATTTCAATTTCGAATGGTTCTCCAATTATCGTGTGGATAGGCAGACATACACTCAGATATCAAAGTATTATGGTGATTTGATAAATAGACACTATGCATAAAATAGAAACAGGAATATCTTAAAAATTTTAAGGCCAAAATAATGTTTAAGTGCTCTTCTTTTTGTCATACAACTTTTGTGTGAACATTTTGCTCGAAAATGCATAATTAGTGAATATTGATTCAAAACATTGTTTGGCTTGAAGTGACCCCTATAAATCACCTTGCCCCATAAGTGAACAACATAGACGAATGTAAAATTTTACGCTCTCTCCATTTCCGGTGTCACAAATGGCGTATGATATTAAAAAAATGATGTTAACCTCCAAATCACGGTTTACAGACTGCAAGGTTAGCCAGGTTTGTAGTTTAAATCGCCATTTTGTGACGTCACTCTGGATATTTAGCTTTTCCATGGTGACGATTTTGCAACAAATGAGGTAAATTTAAGTACTAAAATAAAAATTTACATGTAAAATAAACGCGGATTCTATTATATTAAAAATTACACAAAAAATTCATTAAAAATCACGTCTCTTTTGCTCGCTTCCAATTGGAATGCTACCAAAACAATGTATCCAGAGTGACGTCACGTATGTCAAAATAAAGCCTGGCTAACCTTGTAGTCTGTAAACCGTGCCTCCAAATGAACTGTAAACTTGATCCTGGGTCAAGTTCAATGTCAATAACAATTGTCAACTTTGGTGCCCTCCAACTTTTGACCAAAACTTTTTTTCCAAAACCATAACCTTTCGAGATATTCCACCGCCTCTTTACCTTTTATGTACTCTATGTATTATATAAACATTTTGAAAAAAACATATATTGTAAATATTTTTATGCAAAACAACTTTCTAGATGCAGAGAGTTGCGAACATCAAATTATTTTGCCTTAGAACTGAAAAGGAGGATTTTTTTTTAAATAAAAAATTTCATAAGGCAGCCATCTGAAGGAGTTGCCCGATTTGATTCATTTTCTACCGGATAATCCGAACATACCGTTTCAGGTGGTTTGGATTCATCTCATATCGAGTGAGTTGAGGAAGCGGTAATTGATATCAAATCTCCACTCCAGCTCAAGGATAACGTGTGCGCAGACAGAAAAACGGACATCTATAACGAAAAGATATCTCTTTTTCTTCCATTAATGGCAATATTTCTGTGTGTCATAATTACTTTTTCACCTTACAAACGTTTCCATAGATTTATAATACCCTGCAACTATGGTATATAAAGGAAGTGAAAACTGTTGTAATATTGACGATAATAATGAAGACAAAGAAGCCGAATCTACTAGCAAAACTTAGAGAGAGGTAGATCAATAAAAGTACATATGTAGATGCGATGTGCAGAATGAGTGAATTTGAACAAGATAATTGGTTCGTCAAATGATAGAAGAAGCTTTAGGGCCGATGCCCACGAGCGGCATTCTGCCGTGCACTACTCTACGGTATTTATTCGTACAGGCCGTAGAGTAATGTGTTTAAATTGAGATTAAATAAATTTAGGTATTAGACAAGTTACCTTATGACCTGCACGAACAAATGTCGCGGAGTCGCGCGGCAGAATGCCGTTCGTGTGCATCGGCCCTTAAGAAGTAAAGTTTGTTCTCCTGCTTTGCTTCTTAAATCAGGAAAGGTCTCTGAAACTCGAATGCAAGCCTCTTATAGATGAAAATAGTGGAAACTGATTGTTTTATCACCCGGCCGATGTGCCATCAAATTGAGAATGGGGCTTAATACCAAGAGGAGATTGAAAAATATAGATCTCGATTAGTGCTAAAAGGTTATAATGAAATGTATGGTGTGGACTATGAACGTACCTCCCTCCCACCTGCCGCACGATACGATGCCAATACCATTTGCAGTTAAATACAACTTAAGAGTTCACCAACTAGATATTGCAATCCCCTATGCGTAGACAATATGATTTCTAGCATTCTCAAATGAAAGACACACCAACACCAGATTATTGAAATATTTGTTTATTGTTCACAGGGGTACTACAAACTACTTCTTAGGAATTTTTAGATAAACGGAAGCAAAGGTGAAATCCGCATAAAGTCCTATATATGTTATTGTAAATGCATGAAAACCTCCGTGTAAGTTGCAAGCGCTTGTCTCCATGCTCCATATTATAATAGAGTTACCTATCATAGGAAAAATCCATATCTTATATCTTTCATGTTCGATGTATAGTATGGTTATAACTTCTTGAGTAAACCTCTGGGTTTTCTATGTGACTAATCAAAGTTAAGTTATTAAAAATAAATTCCGTCCAATATTTTCGGTATACCCATATGTGCAGATGGGTAAACATCAAAGAAAAACATTCTAAGGGGACCATTTATTATAATTTTGCCTATGTAAAATGTTTAAATTGCTCCAAATACGATTTTTAAATCCCAAAAGATTTTTCCAGCGAATTTAGCTGTCGATTTATGGGTTCGTTTTTGAAGAAGTTGTTTTTACGTTTACGTTACAGAAATTGTTTTTAAATTCAGTTCAAGTAGTAATGAATTTCCATCGAATTGTACATCATGAAAAGTAAACGTTTACTGCACACTAACCGTATTACTTTTTTTTTTAAACAAACATTTTCAGAATTTATGTAAAACGTAGAATTTTGTTCGATATCTACACAACAGACTGACTTCATTATTCTTTGTTTTACACATATTTTAACATTGCATTGCATTTGACATGATTTATGCGACTTTTCCCACCTACAATTTGCGGATATTATTCCCAGGTGTTGACAACCCTTAAAAATTTTATTTCAGAATATTAAGAAGCGGAGGTACCATTCTTTGCCATTTGTCAGCTTTTTGCCTAGAACATTTACATCATTTATTTTGTTTAAAAGTGTGATACACACAGAAAAATAGGGAAAATATAATTTTACGTCATTGTTTTTCTTTTGTGACACAAACAAGCAGGGGCCGCACTTCCTCTCTGATGAAGGATATCATTACAATTAATTTTCAAAGAAAAATCGTCTGTAGCGAGAAAATCAAGATCCATAATTTGCATATTGCACGCCATTAAGGCTTAGATGTTGGGAAGTTGTAACCATCAATGAATACTAAAAAAATGCAAAACTTATTCGGATCAATAAATTTAATTGCAAGATGTTTAAGGAATATAAAACTGGAAATCTATTTTTTTTAATTCTCCTTTTCTTGATATCCATCATTTTGGTGAAATTTAATATCCCTTTATTTAGTTAATATTTTAAAATTGGGTGAATACAAGATCAAGATCGATCACATTAAAGGAAAATTCAAATTTCATAAGATCAATTCTTAAGATAGGGAAATAAATTTGCTAGACAAAGAATACTTTAAGGTTGATTTAAACAAATTATTTACAGAGTGTAATGAACTGAGTAACGAAACGGAGAATGATATTTTAGAAGCTGAAAATCTGAGTGTCGACCTAAGTACAATATTTTGTGATAGCAACACTTTAAATTAAAATGAATAAGTGAATATAAAGGAATTGCGCAAAAAACAAAACGCAGATACATGTGAAAACGTTATTTATGTGACCTAAACAACGACGGGATATGCGCTTTAAAGGAATCTTTAGAAAAACAAACAATACACTCTCAAGGGAAACCATTTTTAGAAATAGAACAATTTCTGTTGACTTGCAGAACTTAGAAAGTGAAATTGTTAATGATATTTTAGGGAAATACACAGAAAAAGCGAAGGTAGGTATTTACTCAGAAATAAGTGATCATGTACAACAGTAGTCATTTTGCACAAAATTCTGGAAGAATATTTATCTTTTCAGGATGGACATCAAAGATGAACAAATGCTCTACAAAGAAATATCACTTTTCATATAAAACGAGTTAGGGCACTCCATAGAATAGTTAATAACTGCGATATTTGCGCTGCCCGTAAATCTGATAGGAATCCAATTAAAATGAAACTTCATTCAATGCCCTAGACACACAGCACGTCTTAATTATCATTTAGTGCTAATCAGTAACTAAGACCCTGTGTGTCAGAAACTAATCATCATTACGGGCGCCTAAAGAACCAAAAATGGTTCATTAGCAACTTACACTAATGATCAAAATTTTTCTGTCATTAGGGCTTAATGAAGTTAAAACGACCTAAAACTGAACAAGTTTTGTAAGTGTTATTAGTCTGATAGGTAAACTGTGCAGTGTATTATCCGAAAAAAGAGAAGGACTTAACTGAAATTCTCAGTATTTGATTATTTCAACATTTTTAATTTAATATCGTTTCCTCAGTATCTATTCTTGGTATTGAGATATTCGATTTGCGAAATATAATTTCAGCATCTTGCTCTCAACCATGTTCTCGGTCACAGTCAGTTTGACAGTAACACAGCTGATTTTCTTAATTAAGAATACGGCTGCGTGTCATCAGTTTTCTGATGGTCATTTAGCACTTAATAATCATTTAGCTAATTATCATTTAGCAGCGCTGTGTCTCTTGGGTATAACAGAACCTCCTTCGACGACTAATAAGATCATTCATGTCGACATATACGCAAATAGCAAACACAGTTTCATAAACTTCATTGACAAATATTCCAATTATACCATTAGCTTTTATTTTAAAGATCACAATAGTTAAACATTAATTCAAAAACTAAGATAACATTTAGCAATAAAGGGGAAAATAAAGAAATTTGATTTCAATAATGAATATAACATTACAAAAACATTAAAGAATTTTGCAAACAGGAAGTTATCAGATACTATGTCACCAAAACAAAATTCCAGAAGGTTTTAAAGATACTGCCATACTACCACAGAACGGATTTTAACATTGAATCTCGAAGAGAAATTGCTAATTAAAATACAAATATTGTTACAAATTAAATTCTACAATAATAACTTCCACTCATCTGTCAAAGCAACCCCAATAGATGTTTAGGCACATAGAGTAGATTATAATATAATTCATAAAAAGTTAGAAAATACAAAAAGTAAAAATACATAATAGAAACAGAACAATGGAAGAAAGAGAAGAAAGCTCTATCAAAAACAATACTAAAAGACTCTTCAGCTGTTACTAACAATAAAAATCCTATTGTTAATGATACCGCCCAGCTACTAACAATCGATAAAAGCCACTCAGAGTCGGATTATGCAAAAATTCAAATAGATTTATATATCATAATCAACTCGAACCGAATATTGGAAATGGTTAACTTTAAAAAAAAAACAGTCAACACTTTCAATATTAATAATTTTTTTTATGTATTTAGGCTCTTTATTTTATAAACGGTATAAAAGGAGCGGAACAACAGGAGAAATGGTTTTGATTAATTTTATTTGTTTTTAGGCCTTTACAACGGTAAAGGAGTATACAGATAATTGCTCCGTTTTAGGAAATTGGATTAAGTTGCCTTTATTTCGGGTGGAGGACTCAGCAGATACAATAAATGGCACAAACAACACATAGAAAGTTTCGTTGACAAAGTGTTAAGGTCGAGCTGGGTTCAAATTCTTGGAATAAATCGGCGAAGAGCTGCAGTACATAGTGAGCTCATAAATAGGGTTATTGTATACCAAAACTTTATACTATAATATTTATACTTAGACTGTGCAAATTTACACATAAATGAGAATATTTTAAGCGATTTATTTAGAGAGAGACAATCTCCAGTCTATGTCAATGGTTAAAGAAAAAGAAAAACTCATTTTAAACTCATTTTTTAGCATTTACCATGAACATAACATTCTTTATGATGAAATTCACTTACTCTTAACAAAATCCAAATGATATTTTCTCTAAAGCTCTTTACAACGAAAGTGGTTTTTGTGGGTGGACCACATTAATTCGGTTGGCTTCTTTACACAACAGAATCACAATAAATTGAAACATTGTTTTTAGGCATTTCATAAGTTTGTACGGCTCGAAGAATACTTGACTGTGAAATTTGCACAGTTATCTCCATAAACTTTCATAAATATTAACTCCACTAGGCCTACTTCTTATTCCATTGTTCCTCTTATTTTCTCTTAAAGTTTGCCGTTGTCGCGCCATTATATAAGTTCCTTTGCTGAGAGTTATGAATATGCAAATGCGACTCCAAGGGACACTAATCAGATTTAATGAATTTTTCGTAAGAACGTAGTAAAATTTGTAACCCGCAGCAAACAAAATCCCGCCTTCCTCTTGGTGATTTATTAAAACGGAAGAAAATTTCACTTTCGGCAAAAATATAAAATTTCTTGCTGTGTCTTGGCTTGTCAATTTGCACCAAATTACGGAATATCACAGTAATAAAAGTTAATAAGATCGGACGTGCCTGGTACTCGCACTATTTGGATTCGAGGGCGAAATATCCTTGAAAGGCAGACACTTCAATATTCCAAATAATTTGAAAATGTTTCTGGAGAAATGGGTGGTTCGGGTACATTCGATTATCGTTAGAAAGTATAGGCGCATTTATATTCTATGAATATGAAATGATATAATATTGACTGACATCTTGGCTTATCACTCTTTAATTAGTATGGGATGGAATTGCAAACAACTAATCAATTGTTTCAGTATCCATAAGTATCTACCACGGTATTATGAAGTTTTATGTAATGGGATTTATCAAACCGATATTGTTGAGTCCTCAACAATTAAATTCCTAAAAAATATAAATATTATAATTCCACCGCCTCTGCTAATATCACTTACGACTTTATCCAGCCGCCTGTTCCCCAAAGACTCTAAATAGCCTTAATAGTGCACATTTTGTGCCGAAAGCAGCAAGCCAATCCTTTCTCTTGTTTGGGGTATAAATAGAGGCACAACTCAGGCCAGATTTCAGACTCGATTCAGACTCGTACTGGAGGTGACCTAAAGCGCTTGCAGTGAAAGTGCGATTTCAAGCTGTCTTGGAGTTAAAATTCAAAATTACAACGAATTCAAGTGTAAATCCCTTTTCTTTGCCAAATATTGGCCTGCAGGTGAAAGACTTGGTTTCAATTTTCTTTTGCAATAGTTTTGGGGGTATCCTAATTTAATCCTTTTCCTAATTCCACGACCTATAAATAGTCCCAATCCTACTAGTCTTGCCAATTTGAATATTTACTGCTGCACCATAGTGAGGTGCTGCGCCGCATTGTAGCGCCCTTTAGATTTTATTTAATTAATTGGCGTTACTAATATTTATTTTTTCTCTTTTCACAGGTTAAATTTGAATTGGATTTTTATTATTAAATTTGAATTGATTTTTATTCTTTGGATTTGTCCTTAGTTTCGCTTTTTGTTTAGTTTTTAATTTTCTTTGAGTTATTTTTATTTTTTGAATTTGTTATTTGTTTTGCTTTGAATTATTTATTATTTGCCTATTTGTAATCTTGGTTTGATTTTGAATTGTTTTTAAAAGTTCTTTTTTGGATTTTCTTTTAATAACATATAATTAAAAAATAATTTTTCTGTTTTTTTTGGATTCCGGCACCTGTTTTCCTTTCCTTCTGCTAAGCCACCAAGTGTGGACTTAACAGACCTAATAGATGTACAGAATTTGTCTTGAGTTGTAATGGCAACAATCGTTTTAAGGTGGGTGGCTGCAGAGAAGCAAATTATCTGGAATTGAACTTATTTAAATCACACTAATTTGCACTGCTTGAACATTATTATATTGGCAGTATTGTATTAACAAGCGAACTAAATAATTTAATAGTAATTAATTTATTATAATAGAAACTAATACAGTTAAAATAATATATAAAAGAAAAATTAAAAATTGTGGCTAACATTACTAAATACTCAATCAAGATAGAAAATAAGTAATAATAAAAACAAGCTGAAGAGTTTGTAGGGTACACAAATAATTGAACAATACGGAAAGAAGAAAAAAGGAACAAAATAAAAAGATATCTGTTTTTATGCATATAGGCTCCTTTTAATGAAAAATATTATGAAATTAAGGGATCTGAAAATACGGCACTAGCTAGTCTATCAGATTATGATATACAGTTCAGGGTGTCCATGAAATTATGCGTTCCAACATGTATCAGTCGATGCTATGAAGTCTCATGATCAACGTTTGTGAGGAGAACCACTAGGATTTCTTTTTCACATATATTTTTTAAATTTTTTCAAAAATCAAAATTGCAAAACCCTCCTGATTTTTTTTTAAAGCTGACCCTTCGCTAGCTAATTCCATCTTTGAAAATATTGCTTATTCAGTGGAACTTAAAGGAGGGACAAACTTTTTCAATTTTCATAAGTCCCCTGAGAGATATTGAGAGATAACACAGGATAACCTACTAACGTTTATTAGGACGTAAACACTTTTATCATTTAAACGGTAACCCACAACTCTAAGAGCCAGACAGATTTCAATTTCAAAATTGTGAAAAGTAAAGTCAAAAATTTGGTCCTCAAGAATTTGCCTAATGAGGATATGCATTTTTTGGGAAAAAGGTGCGCTCCTTAGAGGCTCTGCAAATAAAAAACAAGAATACTATCGATAACTCAACCGTTCTCAGATTTGTATTCCTTCTAACATTTTCACATGCAGACGCTATTATGTCCAACTGTTTGGAGTGTTGAGTGCAAAGGTTGTGGTGATTTATCTGGATGCCAGGGTTTGAGGCAATTCTGCTGACGTAATTGTACTAGTGAAGCAATTGAGATGTTGTACAGTAAGAATTTAAAGCCAAAAATTGTGACTTGCTTGCAACAGTTTTCAGGTTAAAAATTCCCAATCTCCTCTTCCATAAAAAATTTCCCTCCGAGTAAGCTGTACTGTGTGCATGATAGGATTGTTCCCTGTGCATCGTTAATCAGTACACTTCATAGCAACGAACACCTAATTTCAGGCAAATTGAAGCTACAGTAAGAGCCCAAAACTGAACTGCATGCTAGATATTTGCATATCC
>QYTT01087811.1:1071-24599 GCA_006980735.1 Dasypogon diadema | reverse complement strand
CCCCCCCCCCCCCCTCTCCCACTCCTCCGACCCACTGTCCACTCGTCTAGACAATTACCACTTCCGAAAATCAACGAAGAGTTAAAAGGGTTCACTATAACACACTAATTTATACCTGGTTTATGTACAGGTACTTAATGAAGGAATAAACTTGGAAATTCCTCAATATCAATATTCTCGAATTATGGCCTATAGGGAAACCACTGGTGCGATGACGTGAAAATGATCTATTTTCTGTGTTGCAGTTTTTCTGATGATAACGTTCGCTCTGCCTTGATCGAATTTTTAAAGAGAGAAATACATCTGAAGACATACATGCAGTCTTATCGCCACCTTACGCAGATCTCCGACAGCCATGGGCTAAACGGAAAACAAAACAAAACAGGCTTGGCGTTTAACGTCGCTTTATGACGTAGTGTACTAAGCTTGCATAGTCACAATTTATTGAACATATTGTAATGATATGCTATACAAAAAAGGGTTAAAAAACAAAATGGCCACCACACATATCTATAGCCTTTTCCTTTCCTTTTATCATTGATTTGAATTATCCTGATCTAAATTTAGAAATCCAATATCAGATAGTCGTCATAGAAGAGACTTGTGCGGCACATAGTTTCCCTGTCGCAAAGTATATGATTCAATATTTCTACATTTTTAATAAAAAGATGATGAAAAAAGAATGAATTGTAAAGAAAGAAAAAAGAATTTAAAAAAAAAACCACAAAATTATCAACCGACTTCTTCCATAAAGGATGTTGAAATAATTAGAACCATGTTGCCTCAAACATTCAATTAATAAAATAATATTTAATTAGAGAGGCCTTATGAACCTGGGGATCATTATATTAAATTACTATCAGGGTACTAAACCCTTTTCAGCGAATATTACGTATTTGCTAAAGTATCAAAAAAATTACCATTTCCAAAGGTTTACCCTCTTTGCAGGAAAACTCTTACCCAGATTATAGAATAAAATTATAATTTTTCTCCTAATGTTTATGATATATGGCTTATGTAAAATTTCAAATAAAAATTCACCTTATGGTTTATGCAAAAGTAATGAAGGAAAGCCGGTAAAAGGCATAAGAATTTGGAGTCCATCGGAAATTGAGGCATGATTCATATTTTATGAACCCGGTATCGAATTTATCTCAAACAAGTAGCACACCAAATTTAATTCTTTACATCTTACCTCCATTTTAATGATTTACGACATACGTGAGAAAACTACATCTGTGCTACTTAAGTTTGTTTTCTTGTTTCAACGCTTGAAGTGTTTTCGGTAACTGAGGTATCTCTTAAGGTGCAGGAAGAGTAATTCAGCACCAAAATAGGAGTCGTGTAAAAACAATTTATTTTGCTTATTATTGATAATATCAAATATATGTGTATCGCGTGCAAAATATAATAATTTTCTTACTAATAATAGAATTTCGGAATTGTTAACACACATATCTTGCCATATGTTGTCGGTTATGCAACATTACAAGATATATATATATATTTTTTTTTTTAATATAATAATTCCTATAGTGAAAGTATTATTGATTTCTATTAAAAGCGTATATTTATTTCAGATGCTCTCTAAGAGTGTTCACTTTATAACCAATTTTGCTTTGACTTAACACATTCCATGCCGTGTGTCCTGTTTTCTGTTACTTGAGAATGTCACAGGTAATTTAAATGTAAATGAGAGCGTTACTCTCATTGATTAAAATCCGGCACGTATTAAAAAAGAAAAATAAACTAACAATCAGGTTCGAGTTCTATAATAAAAAAATCTATAATAAAAAAATCTGTAACGTAACTTTCGGAAGCGTAGGTCGGAGGGTGTTCAATTCTAGTTATTATGGAGGCCCCAAACTAATCATTTTCGAGGCCCTTAACAGAGTAAATTTCATGAAATCTGGCAGACTTTGTCATACGCTCCGAATAAATAATTAAAGGATACCCAAGGATGTTCCGAAGGGAAGCTTCGAAAATAATAATTATAAAAACAAGAGACTCTGTCTGCTTTGGTTTAGCTATACAATGATCACCATAATCGGTGATGGTGATGAAATTATTATAAAAATAATTTTACAATATTTGAGGTAATACCATAACAATCGTACTCATACTCGAGAATCTTTCCTAACTATGTTATCACATAACTATTTAAAATCCAGAAAAGATGTGAAACAATAAAAAAACAAATTTTGCTCTCTTGAAGCCTCTCTAATATGATCTAAGGGATCCCATGATGATATAAGATTATTGTTTAACGCAATAAGCAAGAAAAATCTACTGTACCAAACATTCCAAAGAACTGTGCCATATAATACTTTCATTATGTGACTCTGGATGCGATAGTTTCCTAGAGCTTTTCCATTTTCAGACTATTTAGACAGAACATGAGTTCATCCTACTTGGATCGATTGATTCCAAATTCGAATTGTCATTCAGCGATTGCAAAATTTAAACATTTCTTGAGCTTCAATCCATTGTTCAGAACAATAATTATAACCTGAAGGGAAGAAATTTTAGTATTTATCGATATGAAATTTTAAAATAAATTTGTAACTTCCTTTCTCGCCGTTTATCCGTTATTTGCATAATACTATACGGAATGGTATTACTTTTGACTCCTTTAGGTTTAATGCTGAAATTCCGCAAGGGTCTGCCTTTGATTTATATTTTTTCACACTTCCATTACAATTTTTCACCATACGATCAAAGCATATACGTAGTGCGGTCCAAGTATTCGTGACCTCGAAGGATTTTGATTAAAATTTTCTGGAATCCTTTTCCTACCTGATACCCTCTAACTTTTTAAGGGTATAACAGCCCCTGTCGGGACAATATTCTCAAACATTTTGAAATAGTGATTCGAAAAGTGAAGTGATCTTTCCTAGAAAAGTGAAAATGTCAAAAATTGAATTCCGTGCTATAATAAAATTTCTAACAAAAGATGGATTCATGCCAACGGAGATCAAAGAGCTGATGTATCTTGTATACGACGAATCTACACCATTATTTTCGATGATTAACACGTTGACTACCGTGCCAGTCACCGATGACCGGCATTTAAATGCTTTTTCACGATAAAAGCATTTCACTGCGTAGTTCTCTCACGAAAGCTTGTATGTTAATTGCGGCAGTCAACGTGTTAAACAGTAGTGAAAGGTTTTTCCCTAGGGACGGGAGTCAATTGAAGATGAGCCATGCTGTGAACAGCCATCAACGGTAGTTAGGCAAGATATATGTATTTGGTCTAAAAAGTTGTTCTGACGAACCGGGCTAAAGAAATCGCAGAACAAATCGGTATATCGAAAACAAGTGTCCTCCGGATTCTTCATAAGCATTTGGATGTGACCCAAATCAGTGCAAGGTGGGTATCGCGAATTCTTTCCTCAGTGCGAAAACTACGCCGAGTTGAGTACTGGCAGCAATTTTAAAAACCATTTTATCTTAACACGTTGACTGCCGCAATTAGCAAAAAGCTTTCGTGAGAGAACCACGTGGTAAAATGCTTTTGTCGTGAGAAAGCTTTTAAATGCCGGTCATTGGTGACCGGCACGACAGTGAACGTGTTAATGTGTATCCAAAATAAAGTTGTTACTACCTACTCTGTTCTTTCCTAAACTTTCTTTATAAGTATCTACTGACAACGTATAGTTAGATTATTAAACGACAGTATTTCCAAGATACAGGACAAACCATGTATATTTAATGTTTCTAAGTCGCAGTATTCTTTTCTCTCTTTAAAACCAACCCCGAATTCTATTTGGGATGTTTCAGTAAAATTGGTCCTTTAGTTGTTTAGAAATCCTTTTGGAAATCCTTAACAAGTTTGTTTAGGTATGGGACGAATGTCAACATGTACTGCATGTCAACATCAGCAGGATGCAAATAAAAAACCAACCTTTATATCACAATCGTTCAGTTTTACAACAACTAGTAGAAGAGAATATACAAGTAATATAATAAAAATAATCAACTCGAAAGAATGAAACAAATTTTTGTACTAGATTGATTAAATTGGATTATTAAAGTGAAATATAGATGGCAGGTTTTTGTTTTCTTTACCTTTAGCAGTATGAACTTAAAATCTTGGAGTTTTTCCCAACTTAGGGTGTAAATAATTAAGATTACCAACATTTTAATGGGTCTGTAATTCACAGAGGGATATAAAAGATAAATCCTCATCAGAATCAGAATCGATTGCTGCAGAACATTTGTATTCGTTTTCAGACCTATCGGCGCCAGTTGCCAGTTTCCTGATAGTTATGTTAGCGTTGAATTTTTCCATATAATATTTGGAAAATTTTAATTTCCATGTTAGAGTATCAAGTAAAGGTCGAGCGTTAACTTTTCCATCTGTTTAACTTTCACTATGAAATTAATTTGCGGATTCCGTGAACCTATCTAGATTAGAAGTATGTTGCCTTTTTAGGGTAAGTAGCAATGAAGTTATACTAAATCCTACATCCAGTCATTATATGGAAAGTAAATTGTGTAAAATAATCCAGTTCAACTAATAAATCATTCAATTGAATTTACTACCCTACAAATCTTTCTAATGGGAAGCCTTTGTGTATTTTTAAGTCTTTTAAGAATTTAAGCTCTGTTTTCCCCCTACACAGTTATGCGAAAGCCCGATAAAATTTTCCTTTCCACAGTAAAAGTCAGTACATAAGTTCGCCTTATCTTAAACGATAAATTTTGTGCGAGTTTCACCTCTGTGTTATTATTGCAGGTGATAATAGAAACTTAGTGTACTAACCTCAGACTGCTCCTTTCGTTATGGCTTATGAAAAAACATCTACAGAGTGATCCCGTTTCAGTTTACCACAAGGACAGAAGGCGATAGGATTTGGGATATAAAAAGCACATAATTTGGAGGACAGTAGAAATTTTCGAACACATTGCAGAAATAAATTCAATTGATAATAAATATTAGTGGCAATAATTAGTCAGTGGGGTGAAAAGCCTTTTTCTAAATATATCCAGAGAAAACCGATAAGGACGGAGAAAACCGATACATTTATCAAATACAATTCAGACAGGCTGTGATGCTAATCGATATTCCAGAATGGAACTCTCCATGCTCAGCTTTCATTTTCCTTGGGTTAGCAACATTTATTCATTTTTGATTTATTGTCTTTATCAATTCAGTTACCACGGCATAAATAATATGATTGCGAATTTATCCTGACATATTTAATTCAACGAATATACGCCCGCATTTAATTTATTTAAAAAAGGCAATCATCTGTAAAAATCCGCAAAGACCATTTATATCAATAAAGGTTTCTTCATTGCCACATTATTTCAGGTTACATGAAACAAAAAAGAGAAAACCTGGCAAAGCATTAAAATTCTCCTTGTTGCGCACTAATTCTCCGCACGTGCCATTGCTTTTTATGGCAAAAGGTAAATTATCCATTTCAGGGAGAGCAGCAGGAGCAAACTTTCTGCTCCATATGATTGCATACATTATTTACATGCGGTGCAAGGAATTTTTATTTTTACATGCCATCTGTGTTCTAAACATATTACGTGAAAAATCTGGAAGAACTCTCTGCAAATAAAGGTGTCTACCATATCGCACTCTCACGTAATGCTCCCCGTAATGGCTGCTATTCGTAGTAATTTTGAACCATTAAAGTAGTGAATAAATGCATATTGCTCGCCAGCAGGATTACGGAAGTTCACCAGGTCCAAGTATCTAAAATAAATGTAGAAAATCAATTCGAAATGTGGTATGGGTGCATTTTCATGAACATTTGCACGTCTCTGGGTGTCTATCTAGAATTCAGCTTGGCTTTTTCTTTAATGCAACATTCTAAGTTGGATTTAATCACACATCATAAAAAAAATGAAGTCGACCGTGAACAAATTTATCTGCAGTAAAGGACGATATCAAACTAAAGTTGCTAAAAATGCAATAAGTTGTATTTAATAATAAAGAATTAATCAATTTACACAAGTTAATATCCAAAAGGGGGACACCAATCAAATTGCGACTATTAGGTCTAAAGAACACGTTCTCCGGCGCTCCGAAGAGTCAATATTAGCATTTAAGAGCTAACGCATAAAAACTACACGTCAAACACTACGTCACCTTTTCAAGGAAATCAAGCCAACAAAATTGAGGTCAAAGGATTATAGGGTTGCTGCAAGGCAAATATAATGAATTTGCTCTGAACAGACTCAATACGGCCAATGTGGACAGCCGTTCAGGAAGAATGTGTTAATGATAGTACCAGGTTTTATTTAAGGGCATGTCAAGCAGTATACGATGAAGTTTTGTCAAAATCGAAGGACACGTTTCTTTTTATATTCAAGGATAGAGGAAGTGTTTATTATCCTTGACGAATTTCTCTTCAATGACATTTTTCTTGGATAGCATGGAATATTATCTTTCAGACAAGCCCTTGCCGAAGTCTGTACGTTATTCTGATGATTTTCTACGAAATTATAAAAATACATTGGAATGCACAGTTTCTGAAATTTTTAGAATTTTAAAAACATCGTACTTTGGAAAATACGCTATACCATATATTGCGAAAAAAAATTTACACAACTAATATACTTAGTAAATCCTACCACTGTACAAACTTTGAAGAAAATTGGTGACATGGGCTTGAGAGTCCTTGGTCGATTTTCGGTGGAATGCCCCAGGAGCATTTAGCGTTAAAGATGTAACCAGTCTTGATTGGAAAAAATTTATCATAAAGATATTTTATTCCTCTGGTAAGATACTTCAATTCGACCGTGGAAATATTAAAGGAATCAACTTATTTCTGGCAATTTTGTGGATTTTTTTTAGAGTTAACACATTTCGACCCACGAATGCAAAAACGGACACAATGTGAGAGAAACTTATTACACGAAAAAAATGATCATGCAATTCTGAGTAACAAGTTGGAAAATGCAACTCAAGTTACTGCCTTTAATATGTGCAGGGTAGAATTGCTCGTCACAGGAATTAATCACAAACATATGGTGCCATTCAATTGAGGCAGCCCCCTTAACTAGTAGTTTCTTGTTCACCTTATTATGCTGGGTGTCAGGGGAATATGCAGGAAATCAGGTCATGTCGCGAAAAATCTGGTGCAGATATTTGATTTAAAAAGAAAACTAGGTGCAAATCTTTAACAATAAATAAATCGTGAAAAACTCAAGTGTTGCTGCAAATGCAGAAGCTGGATTCGGCACAGAAATACAAAACTCATTGTGCTGTTATGATAATGATCGGCATTAAAATCTCCTACAATCAATATATGGGAGTACGAATAAACAATGCCAGAAAGTAAGGCATTCAAGGAAACAAAATTCATGTGATTTGGAGGCTTTTCAACAACACCCAAGAGTCATTTGATAGAATCTAAAGAAACCTCAATAATATACAATGCAAAACTTAGGATCGGATTTAGCTGCTAAATGTGTGTTCGAATTTTTCTGGAAATAGAAAGCAACACAACACACAACGCGATGCGATCATTAATTATATTTCTAAAGAGATTTGTATTTACTCAAGGAAATAAGTTCATCTGCAATATGCGCTTTTAACCAGATTTCAGAAATGCAAACATATCTCGAAACTCGTCAATTTTGAGGCACAGGCTGTGATGGCATCCCCTTACTCCATTGCCTTAACTACACATAATATTCAATATTCATTTTCGTGAAGAAGGAAGCATCCCTCCAAACTGCGTACCACAAAAATCTCCCTAAAATGAAACCGGATGTTGTAATGTTATAAATATCTAAAACAAAAAGCAATTAAAACAAAATTTATTCTAACATGGAAATGTCTTAGACGTTGAAAACTTCTCACCTCATCCTCTCTACTTTTAGATTATCTGCGTTCATCCTATATTTTGCCGAAAATTATGAACAAATCCAAAAACAACAGGCATAGTTAATCAATACTTTCCATCCACGAAATTTTCATTTTCAGCTCGAATAACTTCATGTTTGTGTAAAATACGATTCAGAAAAGTCAAACTTCTCAGTAAGTTTAATTTCTTTAGCAGATTTCCTAGAGTTGTTATTAATACGTCAACTTTTAATGAATTTTCTAATTCATAGCGAAAGTTAGTACAAAAAAGTTTACGAAAACGATTTAGAATCAGATGGATACCTCTCTGAAAGGTGCTTTAATCCATTTCTGGTTCTGATACTTGTTTCATGTAACACACATCACATATTTGATTTATGAAAATAAAATAACCGAGTCGGATTCTTCTAGATTCCTTGAGCGTGAGAAGAAATTAAAATACACAAACCATATTTTCCAAAATTCTACTTAGAAACACATTTCGCTTGTATACCACCACTTTTCTAAGTGCTTCTAGTAAAAACATACTGCTTTTTACGCCTTCTGGGCTTGAAGGGAAACTCATAATTAAAAGGGATCACAACAGTTTGGTTTAAACTTTCTACTTAAACCCAGTTCCAAGTTTTTGCATGGGAATATATATACGAAATATAAAGATAATTTTCATAACAATACAAATGGAATAGATTTGTGTCACTTAGATAAGAGTGGGTATTTGGTATGATGTTCTTCTGGAAATTTTACCATTTTCAAAAAAAGAGCAAGATGGAGAAGTTTTAGGAGGGACCCCTACTTTCAATATACTTGTAGAGGTATCATCAACTTTAAGAAATAAAATATTTCAGCGAGACAAAGTGCCCACATAATGTGGTATGATTTTTAGGCATTGGTTCACGATGACGTTTTTATTTATGAATTGGTTGAGGCGGCACTATCAACTAAACAGCAAGAATACCCCGTCTAACGAGGAATCCGTTGTAAACATGAATTCTGGAAGTGGCAGTAAAGGTTAAGAAAAATTTGGTTCCAAAATTTTAACTGAATATTCGAAGGGGTTCAGGAGGGTTCCCTACGATATGGCATCAGACTCGTATACATATCATGCTTAGTATAGACTATACGGCCTTCATAGTTAAAAACGCCCTCCGCCCAAAAAAAAAAAAATCTTATGATTCTATAATTTTCCTACTCTGCTACAAAATTTTGAAAATGGTTTTAATGGATCATTTGTTGAAATGTGATTTTGGTTTTTGAATTAAATATAACATATCTAACTTGTGGGTCTGTTTCAAAACTCATTAAAGGTTCTCCTTTACCTTTTATTACAAAATTGATGCCGTGATTGTTTTATTGTGATGACTTATTTGACCAGTGAACTTGCCGATTGTCTCCCATTTCTGAACTGAATTATAAGGAAATATGTTGACTGTTGCCAATTCTATTTTAGAATGATCTTAACAAAAATTATGTTAAACATAAAAAATTAAAGGTCTTTGTATTTTATATTATTTGAACGCAAAAGAATTTATTTGCTACAAATAAATTTGAAATTTGTTAAAGTTTCTTCTTTTCTGGTTTGGTTTGATAGACATTTTAAATTATTAGGTTTCAATAAAAGCAAATATGGAAGATTTTTTGCGTTAAACGTCTTCGGGTAAAAGGAGTGTTGTTTCCACTGTATATTGATAGAACTTTCGCCACCCCTTTCAAATGCTATAAAGAAGCAGTGGACCAAATTTCCTGTAGTCCGATTATGCTCATCTACGAAATCAACCTCACAAATAAAATAACAAACTCACATACCAAATTTCAGATTTATACGTTGTTTCGTTCGCCCGTAATCGTGTTGACAAATGGACAGACGGACAGACGGACATGCATAAATCGACATAACTTTTAATTCTGAATAGGAATCTAGTAACTTTTATGGGTCTACAATGACTCCTTCAAGGTGTTGTAAGCGGTAGACCAAACTTATTAAGGTATTTGTTATACAAAGAGCTTAAAAAGAAGGTCACTTATTATCAACAATGAAATTAATGCGTTTGCTATTTACAAATATTGTTGATTTTGATATTTTGTCATTTGTTATGTTATTGACACTTGTTATTGTTCATATTAAATTTTTACTGGAAGAGAATTTTCAGAAATTTCAGGATTTTGTTGACTTTTTACTTGATCTTCATTTATTTCGTTGCCATATATTTCTGATGTTTATTATTGCTTTTGTTTATTGCACTACTCATACAAACTTTAGCGAAATGCCCTTGTTTACAACACCAATTGCACTTTAGTCTAAAAGCAGGACAAGTATTTAAGCCCTGAAAATGCCATTCGCCTCTACAGTTTGTTAATTTTATTGATTTGTTGTTAGATGCAGTTGTTGTTGTTTTGTTATTTTGCGATGGCTTGTTAATCTTAATGTTGTTTTTCCCTTTTGTTTCATACTTTATCCACTTAGCGTTTTCTCATGTCCTTGCATTGTTTTCATTTGCAATTCCGTCATCCAACGTTGATTGATCTGTTAGACCATATTCAATGCTAATCTAACAATAAAATGGCTGAATAATTAAGTGTGCTTCTCAATTATAAACAAACTAAACATACCGCCAATTCAAATTTTTTGCAAACCTTATCAGGTATTCATTATGCAATTATGCGTCGAATGAAATTGGTCCGGAGTCGATATTATCTTTTGTTTTTGAGATATTCGAGATGAAAAAAAAGTTCACGAACGTACGTACACACACACAGACATCTCCCTAGAAACGATAGATTCGGACTCTAGGGACCTCGAAACATGGAGATATGTCGAAATTATCAATTCAAAAAATCGGACCCATTACAATAACTTCCAAATGGCAAGTTGATAGACTTAAGGGAATATATATATATATATCAAATAGTACTGTTAAATATTACAAATAAATATGGCGTAGTAACTATTTGCCTATTACCGCATTCAACATCTAAAACATGGCCAATTGATAAAATTTTCATCATACATTGAGAAATCTACTATAATGACGAAATAAGAAGAGCACAACCTGCACAAATGATAAAAATACTTTAACTCCTAATACATATCGACAAACCAATTCCAAAAAACCAACCTTATTATCTTATTATGGAGATATTGTTGATTGGCAGAACTTTAACGTAAAAAGTAACGACCCCTTTCAACTCCCTAACCTCTAGAATGCCCTTCTCCAAAGTCTTAAATAGGACGAGAGGTCGAGTGATATATAATTTTAAGGGGCTTTTCATTCTCTACATTTTGCAGCCTAATTTTTTACTTTGAATGCTCCATTGCCGAAATCTTGAATACCGAAATAATAGGGTTGGTAGGTTTTAATATCAACACCCTGTATATTACACCAACTGCTTAGTTTTATTACCACGAGTGCCGCTATTTTCCACGATATTGTTTCAAAAAATTAAAGAAATATCTTAATTGAAATAAGAAAAAAACAACTCAGTTTTTATGGTTAGTTAATTGATGTTCGCTTTATATTTTACCAATAATAAGCTAAAAATTAATACGTACGACACATCATCTTCACTTTTTTCAAATCGCCTGAATTTTACGTGAGTTTGCTGGTGACTCCCATTCTGAAAAAAAAACTTTTTTTTTTCTTATCTATATCACGAAATTCGAACAAATTTTGAAAAGCACTTCATAATTAATTTAACACTAAAACTACTGTGCTGTTTAAAACTGAGGTAGAAATAATACGCTAAAAGAGAGGTCACCGGTTAAAATGACCGGTTTAGTAGTTTTAGTGTTAAAATTTTTGAAATGTTGCACATAACTTTGAGCATGTCTTATTATTAGTAAGTCAAATGTAAAAGGCTTAAAAAAAGGCATATAAATTACGAAGACAAGATTTTTTTTTAATTTAGAAGCTTATAATACTTCAGTACGCCATAGTATCTCGATTTCAACAACAAATTTGGTAAGTATTTGTCAACACCCTATAAAAATGAAACACAAGGCAAAATAACGAAGGCAACTAAAATCACAAAAACTATTCCACAAAACAAAAGTTTTCAGAAATACGAACCTCTAAAATGAAAAGGAAAAGGAATTTCCTTCTAGGGCAGTACCAAAGGTATTAAGGCTTACTATGGGTGGAAATAATTTGCGGTTGCGTCCCCAGGACATTTCCTTTTAATCCTGATAACTTTAAAACTCATTAACTAGACGAAAGTTTCGGATTATAGACGTAAAACTCATGTCCTTGGTTTCGATCTAACATTTGTTCCTCCTCACCGACGTTTTAGGAGGATATTAAAGTATGTTGAAGTCATATGAAAAGGACCCCATGACTCGTTCCTGACATTTCTTATTCAATTTGTTAGGCGCACTTGATTAAATTTCCAGTTTTTCACAAAAATCATACAACATAACTCCAATTTAAGAGATTTCTATTACGTAAACTACTTGAAAGATTTGCCCGATCAAAGCAAAATTGAATCAGTTCCAAATACCTATCTAAAATATTTCTGACATTTTTATTTGAAGTGGGTCATTGTACTGAAGCTTGAAAAATTCATTGTCTGACAAAGTGATCTAACGATATCATCTTGAGTATGTGCTTGGTACACTTCCCTTGTTGGGAAAAGCAATATTGTCAGAGAAGGCGCTTTTTGCATCTTTTGAACCTTTACAGAGAAAAGTGTTTGCCGTCAACTTTGTTAGAATTTCCCTTAGATTCACGGATCATCATGTAACTGATGCACATAATTAAAATGCAAATTTAATCCTCTCTGGTGAAGTACGTAAATTACTTTTCCGGTTGTCAAAGTTCCGGTGAAATTGAAATGAACTGAAGTGCTGTCTGAAAATTGGTTGCAATGAAGTGGAACTTGTTCACTTCCAACAAAGTATTAAAAATTCATGACATGCGTTTTCCGGGCACAAGCAAACAAAAAATCCATTGTGTCAGCAAAAATTCCTTATGGAAAAATCGATATGCATAACTGAGGTGGTATAGTGGAGAACAGTACCAATTAATTAATGAGCTCAGCCAATATCAACAGTCTTTAAGCACGCGCTTCAAAGAAATCAGAATGTGTTGAGGTGATACCCTCAAATCTGCACTCTCAACAAAATTAATTCTGTTAGCGGTTAAAACGTGCTCTTGAAATAAGTGACTTAGTTTGCAGTGTTTACAATGTCCAGGAATTTTATAAAATTAAAATTCGAATATATGCGGGCATTCTAAGAGATTCCATGATTTAAAGAGATCTGAGATTGCTGCTGTTTGCTGAAATGCATTGCATTATAATTTTAAATTAGTACTTGCTAGATGTAGGTAGGGTATTATAAGTTAAGCAAAAATTATAACATATAAAGATATTCATGGTGCAAGGAAATAAACTATATATGTAGCCCCATTAATAGAAAACAAAGCCATTAATAGAAACTGCCTGTCAGGAATCATACCACACTAATTTGAAAATCCTTTGAGGTAAAGACTTAAAATTTGGCACACAGATACCTTATCAAAATTTATAGGTCATATTCAAAAATGAGCTGAATCGGACAACTCTCTCATAGAATTGTCACATGAAACCACATGTGAATAAAGTGAGAAAGGATTCTGTGGTTACACTAATGGCTGGTGTATACACGCGACCTCACCTATATTGCACGATTATTAAGGTCACACAAGCCGCAACCTTTCTTGTTGATACAGATAAGGATCATCAGCTCGAGGATATTTTCTTCTCAGGACTTTAACTCAAAACTCTAGTGCGGGAGGATTGCGAATTTCACTTTATAATTTCTTACTTGACGCATCAGAACTTTTATACAAGCTAACTAAAGACAATCAATGTTAGTAGGGGAGAGCAACACTGAACACTAGTACAATCTTCCGAACTTCTCAAACTGCGGACTTTATTTTTATATTACCAACTTGTACAAATTTTCACAAACTGTATACGAAGTAAAAGGCTTGTTACACTCCTGTAAGAGAATTCCATAGCAATTCAAAATTGCACTGACTTTGACGTGTTTAAATCTCGTAGAAGAATTAGAAGCCCACCTACTTTTGAAATTCTGTTAATATCTACTATTTGCTTTTGGTTTTACTTGGTGGTCACTAAGAACAATATTTTCCCTTAAAATCACATTTTCCTCTACAACCAGTATTAATGAGCTCTCGCTGTATGGATTATCTTCGATAGGACTTTCTATACCGTCACGGAATAATTTCCACCAATATCTCACTATTATATATGCAAGAGGAGAGAAGGAGAATGTATCCTAGTCCTTGCCCTCGCAAGTGACCGAGCTGATTGAGGCGCACATCTGCAAATTTTCTTCTTTGTAGGCGCAATTTCGATTCCTGCAAAGAGTGCGGTGATTTATTTAGGTACCAGTGTTTGAAGCAATTCTACTGACGATATTGAACAGTAAAAATTGCATGCCAAAAGTTGTGGCTTACTTGCAACATTTGTAAGGTTAAAATTCCCAATCTCTTCTTCCCTGAAATTTACTTCCATCTAAACCGTGCTGTATGCATCATAGGGTTCTTCCCTGATCTTAGGCAATAGCTTAGAATAAAAGTTAACCGGGTGGTTGGACCGTTAACAATATCTCTTCCTAATTTCCTGAATGACCAATTGACATAGACTGTCTCGAACCTGTCTCCCTAATTTAGTAGATTTTTAAAAGGTTTACAAAAGTCGAGCAATTTAGAGTTCGGAATTAAATGCATGAGTAGGCTTTCCAAGTCCTCTGTGATTTAAGATTTGGCTTGCCATGTTCCATCCTTTATTACCGGCATTTTGGGTTTGGATATTACGTGATAAGAGTTCCTAGCTATCTTAGTTTAGATATCTGAGAGAAATATCTAAAAATGGATCTCCAAGCCATCTTAGCGATGTTGTGACTCCAAAGGACCCTGACTAATTTCATAATGAGAGCCCCAACGTTATTCTATTATTATTAACATCTCTGCTATTCCTATAGCAAACGCCACTCATTCACCCCCATAATACTCATTCTATTTTAAGGGATGTTAGTTTTTCATATCTCTGAAGTAAATCACCTGAGAAGGCATTCCAACATCTCGAACTTTTCCTAAAATGCATTCCCTTAATTCAAGAGCATTTCATGTCTCAAATTATCTTTCTTAAAAAAATCCCATAAATATGCCAACACATTAAACTTCAACTAATTTCAAGAGGCCCAGCTCCAACAGCGCAAATGCTTAAATAACAAATTTCAATCGAAGCAAAGTAATTACGTGAACCCAGTAACCTGAGCCTCCATAAATTTTCACGAGTACTTGGGAACGAAAACAAGATCGCAGGCCTAATCGGCGCATGCACCACACCGGCCAATTGAAATGCTTCAATTTTCCGATTCAGGGAAAATTATTGGAGTGCCACTCCTACTTGGAAAATGAATTTTCATTTACGGAAGGGGGTGAGGTTTTCCTTAGGTTTAAGAAGTATCGATATTAGTCAGTAAACGTAGAGCCCTGAAAGTGGAAACTTGTGAATAAGATCTGAGGCCCCATACCCAAGGTAAGGCCTTCAGCATTTTAGCCAGTAAATTAAAATTAAATAAAGTTGTTAAAAGTGAGCCGTGGGTTATTTTACGAAACTGCAGCAGGTACTAGTGATCTTGGCTGAAGCAGCAAGCACTCCTAGTCCTTTCCGAGTCAAAAATCCTCGGTAAAACAATTTCACTATCTTCTCCCAACTGCTTTTTCATAGGAATAAAGTCTATAGTCTATAGATGTCTTTTTAAAACGGTCCTATATATTTATGTTCTAGTTCAGTTTGGAGGCTATTATCAAACCTTACCGCATTACCCATTTTTTCAGTCACCAAATATAAGAGATCTAAGGTTTTCAGCCATTACTTTTCGTGCAAAAAAAACAATCGCTTCACCTTCGCAGAGCTCATTGCCAGCTTACAATTAGCTGCCCATTTTTTGAGCTTTTGTAAAACTCACTCTCTCGAATCGCTAAAGGTCTCCAGACACTTGCTCGATATAACTATAATATATAATCATGCCATTAACGTAACAAATATTCTCAAATAGAATTTCCGAAGATCTTTGATCTGTTTTTTTTACCTGGGCAAAATATAGCCCCATTGAATTCTTGGCCGATGGCCGAACAACGTGGAGTTTAGTTTTGCCGGTTTTCTCCTTTGCAGGCACGGGTTCGATTCTTGCAAATTGCATGATGATTTATCTGGGAACTAATGCATTATCCCCTGAGCTTAGGAAATACCTTAGAAAAGAGTTGTCTCTACCGAGCAAGAGTTTCGTTATATCTTGCCAACATTTTAAAAATAAATTTAAATTGTATAGACTCACTGTGAAAATGAAAAATTGGCTTTTTCAAACATACATTGTCTAAAATTTTATTAATTTTAATAAACAAGCACTTTTCTATACCAAAATACGTTACGTTCGTTATACTCAAAATCATTTTTTAAATTTCAGTTAATTAGAAGTAAATATTTTAAAATCTCTGCAGCTTGAATCAACTTCATACAAACTTCGAATCTGCGCTCTTTTACAAGGAAACATTGAATTAAGAATTAATCACACTTTTGGGAAAGAGAAAAATCCGCGTAAGTAATCATTAAGATCAATTTGGTACCGGGCGTAGGTTTCGCCTGCAAGGAATGACTAAAGTAAATTATCCGAAAGTTTGTTTTTCTGACTCGAACTTTTCCAAACTTGGACATTTTCACTTACAAATATACGTCAATGTATATCGGAAATTATTACTTCTCAATATTTTTCCATTTTGGTGGGCAAGCACGCAGAAAAACTTTTTACAGATATATACGACTTTATAAAGGGCATGTGATTTGTTTGCCATGTCTAGCTCCAGAAAATATTCGGAAAACTTTCCTCGTTCATATAAATCAATTCTCGGTCACTTCTTTACCTTACCAGGGACAGGTTCACAAGAAGCCAAATGAAAAAGTCGTTAATACTTTTTAGCTGTAGACACATAAAAAACCTCAACGTCCTATCCTATCCTTCGTCAGATGACATTGTACGATACTGAGACAGCAAAATCCGGGTAAGCCGCAGTTACGTTCCGAACGTCCGTACTCAAGTAGAAAATGTGTCCGTAATGTTTCAAAATTAGGTATCAATCTACAGGAATATAGAGCTCAACACCGCAGATGCTATCGGATGTCATGGCATCTTCGGATTATGTTTGCTTCGTTTGATAAGTATTTTATATGGGTTTGTCAACATTAGAGGTTCGTTATTTGGACGTAAATCTTCCATGCGAATTATGTTAAAGAGAGGACTCAGAAATTGATAATTAGGAGCCATTCAAAATAGAACTTATACCAAAACTTAAAATAGATTCAAAATGGAGGGGAATTTTCAATTCAACATAAACAGGAACGGCATAGTAACATTTTAGCTTATTTTTTTTAGTACATATCACTGATATTTTAAAATAAATGGACGGAGTGTCAACCTTTAAATTTGAAACAAATTTTTGGACAGTGGGTAAAAATCTATTTATCACGTACACATTTTACGTAAAATCAATAAAATTTTACGTAAAATTAATTAAAAGTACACATAACCAAAAAGCGCTCCACGCTTTTTGTATTGGTCATTGGACATTAAAGAAGTGATAAGTTTACTAATAACTACCTAGCATATCTATCATCCGTCACATAATGAATAAAAAAATATATGTTTACGTTTTTGAAGTTAAAATATTGGCAAGGGTAACTTGCATATATCATAACAAATAAAAGTTTATTTAACTTAAGTATTTTTTAATTTTTAGTGCGTGATAAAAGTGTGTGTTTTTTCGTTTTTTTAAACTATATTTTATCTTACACTTTTTAGTCTTAAAATAACTATTAACATGTTTATTACTGATTCAGAATACATTGAAAGTTCATTTAGTTAGCATTTTTAACAGTTTTATAATAATTAAGTATATTACAATATTTACGTATTTACGAATAAGATATACATATAGTCTCAGCATGATTATTCACTCGCTTTGGATATGACATTATTTACCACCCTCATAGCATTCAGCCCTCAGCACGTGTCTCACCTTGGCTTGGGTGGGATCTCATAGTACACAGCATTAAATGAACTTTAGCACTTTCTGCTTCTTGGCAGAACTCAGACTCCTCTTTACCCATTTTACCTTTCCGTTCCGTTATAGATAAGAAAATTTTGTTCGCCATCTTGGGGCGTCCGCCATATTGAATTTAGTGTGACGTCATTTAATTTTTCGTATTCTTCTCAGCAAACCCTTTCATTTGATACCCATATCATGGGAGCGCATAAAAAATAACCAGTCCGCCATATTGGATTTAGAATGATGTCAGTTAGGTAACCATGCATCTTAAGTTTACAAGTCTAACCACGCTCCTTGGATCTGTAGAGACCATTCTGCGCAACTTCAGGTTTGCGCTCAGCAATTATCTTTGGAGCGACCATATACTTAATCCTCCTACTTTCTGACCAGCTGACCAGCTTAATTTATAATACTTTGTTTACAAAAACGGCATAAAATTATAGACGCAGTTTTTGTACATCATTTATATGTATGAGTTATGAACTAAAAATCCCCCCTCATCTAATTCATAATAATTTCTTTCTAAAGGATTTTAGAGTCAAAAGATTTTAATTCGAAAGGTATGAGGGTGGTAGATTGATAGCCCTAAAATGTATGAGAAGAAAAACATGCTGAGTTTCGGTATAGAGATCTGCATTCCACTCGACACCAGGCCTTCAAACTTTCAGTCAGATGTACCATATATGTTAAAACAGCTATAGAGACATCAATATCAATTGCAAGGACAACCAAGCTTCACTTCTACTTGTCACCAAACCCATATTTTGAAAAATTATTCTTCACCAGTTTTAGTATATATCTACTACCTTAAATAAATATTACGAGTTTCTAGTTTTAAATTTCTATTTCCTACAATCTGGTTATTAAAATAACCGAGAAATAAACACTTTGAAACTAAAACTATTTAAAAACACCCAAGTAATATTCAACAATGTTTGAAATGTGAAGTAGCACTCGAAATGCTCGAAACCATTTTCCCCCTTATGAATACCATCCTTTTGTATGATCATGCAGAAGTAAAGCTTAAACGGCTCCTGCTATTAAAGTTGCATTTGCATCATCCAAAAATAATCTCTTCCCGAGAATTCTCTTCTTTAATTGCATGCGCTTTTAAATTTAATGTGCATTCATCAGCTGCCCGAAAGCTTCTCACTTACAAATGTTTGCGTCTGTTCTATTTTTGCTCTTTTCACGGAACGTTGCAAGCTGCCTTTTTAATTTTTAGTTGCATCATAATAAGTTTAATTCTAAATTTGTTAGCAAATCTTGTGAACAGGGCTTCAAACAAACACTCGTAATTACTTGCCTGTATTGAAACCATCCCCACCCACCACAAGACTTTAGAAGGGAATTCCCACAAAATAACCAGGATAATCCCTTATTCTAATAATTAGACCCAGTGGAAAAGGATTATTTCAAATTGCTCTTCTAATTAAGCCCTTAATTTCCATTGACGATCACTAACTGGATAGGACTAACAAAATGGCGTACAAAACTGATTTCTCATTTTGATTGCATTGTTCTAAAGCACTCATAGTCAGGACTACCTCACTAAAGTGGAGTATTATATTCGAGAGTGTGAAGTGAGGTCGGATTATGTAACTATCAGGACATTTCAAATGCTCCAAGCCCCAAAGTGACGTGTAGGAATGTGAGTGTATGTTGAATTTCGGCATAGCTAAAGCCCCGCAGATTGTATAAGATTTAGTAAATTGGAAAATGTTTCATTATCACTAAAACCATTAAATTACGGAGGACTACTTATAATCGAAGGAAGTAATCCTTCACATACATTTGTCCGCCAAAACTGATATATTCCTGTATTTTATGCAATTTATACGCTTTCAGAGAATAGCCCCAGTTTTAAATTTTTTAAGGTAATGCCTAAGCTCAGGGGACAACCCTATGATGGGGCACAGCACAGCTTAGGCGCAGGGAAATTAGGGAAGAGGAGATTGGGAAATTTTTAACCTCATAAATATTGCAAATTAGCCACAATTTTTTGCATGAAATTTCTACTGTACAATTCTTTTCAGTAGAATTGCCTCAACTACTGGTTTCTGTTAAATCGCCGCGGTTTTTTCAAGATTCGAACCCACGTCCACAGGGGAGAGCACGGATTTCTTGAAATCTCATCATGTAAAGCAAAACAATCTAATTTCGTCCAATCAATAGAAACTGATAGAAAAAACTGGGTGCTCTTGGTGAAAATTTTCACATTTTTTTCCTAAGCTAGTTATAATTTTTTAAAAACATCATGTGAAATGATTAAGTTTTAAGCCGGCATAGAAAAGATATTAACTTGCCACATCAAAAAGGTATTGCACAATCACTGTCTTGGACAATTTACTCGGGAAAATAAAGGAGTACTAGAGGCAAAAACACAATCCTTTTTATAATATATGGTTAGCCAATAAATCCGTCCAGCTATTTGATATTGAACAGCAACTTTATTCAACGATGTGGTGATATTTTGATCCATTAGTTTTTGCCATAATAAATTTCCTAACATTTGGAAAGTGGCTAAAGTTGCTCCGATCCCAAAGTGTAGTTCTGCAACTCAGCCGTCTGATTTTAGACCCATCAGAATTCTTTCTTTTTTGCCAAACGTGTTTGAAAGATTAATTCATTAGTAGATTAATGTTTTCATATCAAAGCATAACTTTCTGAGTTCTAGTCAGAATGGCTTCCAGATGGGGTACAGTACACAGTACCACGCTGTTGACTTCTTCATAAGAAACAATAATGGATAATGACAGATCTACGGTTCTTGTTCTGCTAGATTTTTCTAATGCTACGATTTTCGTAATCATGATGGACTGCTTGAGAAACTATCGTCAATGAAATTGATTAGGAATTACATCACAAATCGATCGCAGATTTTCTTTATTAATAATGTATTTTCAAAGTCTGTGGTATTAACATTGGGTGTTCCTCAAGGTTCGATTCTACTCTTTTTATTGTATATTGGCGATCTAACTTCTGAGAGCTTAAAATGTGATTCGTTTAAATATGCAAACTTTGTGCAATTATATATATATCAGCACATAGAGACAAAATCTGCGATTTTAATGTAGACATTAAGAATATTTCGGAATAGGCTAGATGCAGTAAATTAACTTTCAATCACTGCTTTTCTCGGTACCGACAAATTCACACTACTTGTTCTCCTAGATTTTTGGAAAGCCATCCATAAAGTAAATCACAGCTTTCTCCTAAGTAAACTTGTCCACAAGTCCAATATTTCGGTTCCACAATACAAACTACTTTTGGCATACCTCAGTTATAGGCAATAAAAGATTTACCTTGGCAAACAAGTCCTTCTTCTAGTTAGATGTCCTTCAGCGATCCATCTTATAGCCGATACTGTTTTTTGTGTTTATCAATGATATACAAGTTTATCGTCGGGTTCTTTTGACGAAATAGCCAAATTTTCTTTTTAATAAACTTAACTTTGCGCACTTCAAACCTACAATGTTAATCACAACTCTCACCTATCATTATCTTACCACTAGCAGACAATTCTTCGTCCATCTCAACAGGCTATGGAATAATTCACCTATTGCGGTGATGCAATCGTAATTTTTCCTAATGAACTTTTTAAACACTTTAAAACTATATTAATATTGTTTCTGAACTTTAAAATTCTAGTTTCATTTTTTTCTCTTTTCCACTTAATCACTTATTTTTTCCTTTATTTTTTTTACTTTGTAACTCTATGCTGTTGTTGTTTTCTCCAAAATTCTTTACTGTTTTGTATTCTACTTTTATTTTCCTACATATTTTTATAAGAACCATATATCTTACATGCATACCAAAATATATAAATATAAACAAAATTTTTAACATATTTTTCGAGTATATAGTATAGCATCGCCTCTGGTTTAGGTATTAATTATTTAACAACACAACGACATTGAAATACTTCCATCAAAAATATTTAGAACCCTAAGACAGTGGTGGTCTTCTTGCAAAAATTTGTCGCCGGCAATTATAGCATTTAGTAACTACTTCGATGCCAGCCACTTTTAAACTATTTCCACAGCCTTTAAACTACAACAACAACAGCTAACTTCATTAAATTATAGTGTTTAGTGCCTGTGTTAGATTTACGTTTGGTTTATGTCACTTTAGTCATGTCTGGCAGTATTCTATAAGTATCTTGGCAGTGAGTCTGACAAGGGGTGAGGCTCCCCCTGATCAAATAAAGATACTTATTCTAACGCGCTCTGCAAGTAACCCTCTACACTCTGATTATAATTCTACTTTCTCTTTGATACTTTTGAACAAATCCACCAAGTTTATAACAATTGCTTTTAATTGTTTAAGAGATGACATTGAATTGTATTATCTTGTTATTGTATTTTAATATTCAGTCCTTTCCTTTTAAGAAAACTGAAAACATTTCTCAGAAAGAAAAAGTAATCTGTGTTTATTTCACAAACAGAAATTGTTATGAATTTGTGCAACTTTTTTCACGCTTTGTTCATTTTCGTGGAACTAAGTCGAATAATAAAAATTGAAAAGCATTTTAGGAAAACACTAAAAAGCTTTCTCCTACAAAACAACCATAACCTAAATGTAATTTTTCTGCAATAGTCAGGATGAAGATACTCAGATTGTCAGAAGGGTTTATTCTACAAGACTTGAATTCACAAAGAGACGATGAATTTTAATCGCGATAGAACATAAAAATTATAGTAATTTTTTCGCAAAAAATAGAATTTTTAATCTACAGAGAATGCAATATTCATGTAGTTTATTATTATGTATTTCGTGATTCGTTTTCCTGCATCCTTCTGGAGACAAATTAGATATGAAACGATATCTATATATCTATGCAGAAGAGAACATTATATTTAACCATAGGATTTGACTCCTGTTAACGCTTTGATGAAGCAACATATTCGGGACAAAGTTTACAGAGATTTGTATAACCGCAGAGGTTAACAAAAGTATCTTCTGCTTGTCAAGGTCGGTATCTAAAGCTCTTTTTTTTACAAGAGAGGATGCTGCGCAAAGAGATAGAAAACTTTTTAAAATCATAAAAAAAGAATCATGTGGAGTGTAAATCAAATGACACCGACCCATTAAGATGGCAGTACGCATTTATGTATTTATTTATCAAGTAAGCAAAATCAGTGACTATCTTCCGCAGAAATGGCATTCCATATCAACACAAAACCTTACCTGTCATAATGAAGTTGGTTGAGGTGTAGCTCTGCAGAGTTACCCTTCTATAACGATGCGACCGAATCCAGCAAACAGGAGTCGGTACAGTAAAATTTCATACTCAAAAGTTTCCGATTAACTTGACAGATCGAAAATAATTTCCAACTATTGTTCCACCGAAATCTCCAATGTGATTCCCTGTAAATCGATTCCTACACGTGACAGCCACACATCGAACCGTCTTTATCGCTTCGTCCTCGAGACAAGATCCAGGAGAGCAAATCATCATTTTCTTTTTTCTCCCAGGACTGCAGGCCACAGTTATTTAAACAAAATGAGCACCGACACTTCCGCTCGACCTCCTAATCCCTTTTCCCCATCCCCACTTTTCTTTCCGCCAAAGCTGTACGTAGCAT
>QYTT01087805.1:5850-21085 GCA_006980735.1 Dasypogon diadema | reverse complement strand
CCAAAAAAAAAAAAAAAAAAATGCAGATAAAGCACGGCGCAGCGCCGTTTGCAGAAATCGAACCAAAATCTGCAGACGTGCGCCTCAACCAGCTCGATAACCGAGACAAATTTTCTAAACTTCGCTGAACTAAATTTATATATGTATGTGGGGATGGAGAAACTTAAAGGCACAATAAAAATTCAATTACTCGTGTACTTTATTAAGACTCGATCGCACAAACTATTGGAACTTTTTATTTTTCAGCGAAGAAGTGTCCAGCAAAAAGTGTCCAGCAGAGCGGTGTCCAGCAGAGAAGCCCGGCCCGAGAGGTGTCCAGCAGCGAAGTGTCGTCGCCCCCCTTTCCGGATGTCAGTGTCAGATTTGGAATATCGCCATCTTTACGACAGCCTGTGAAGTTCGTCTAACCGGGTTAGTTTATACCGCAGATGTGGATTTGCATTGGTCCCACATGTATTTGTTTTGTCAAAAATATATTTTCACATTTGCGAAATCGGTAAAAATGACATGGAGAAAAAAATTACTGCCTTAAAAATGGGCAAGACCGAGATGGAAATATTCAGAAAAATCGGTCATATCTTAACATCTAAACATTTTTATACCCAGAACCACACCTGGCTGTTAATCGATTAAATTTTTAACCGACTAAACAATTACAGCGCAAATAGACTAACCATTAAATTGCAATTAAATGCAATTGATTTTAATCGGTTAAATTTACAATCGTATCAAACGATTAAAAATGTGAAAGATTAAGTTCAATTGCAGATTGATGGTTAACCGATTGAAGCCTCAATCGTTTTTTTCGATTCTCTATTTCATTCCTCTATCATAATCTGATCTATTTTAATGTGATTTGTTTTAATCTGATCTAATGCAATTTCTTTCTGTAGTAACTTGGTTTTCAATTCGAGGGCAGTTTTGTTGTGACGGAGTTCCATGTTAGTTTGAAGGCTAATCGTTTTTTTTGTAAAGTCACTATAGTATTGACCAGTACCTCTAAGTGTATAATAAAATCAAAAATAGTATAGCAACAAAGATGTAGCGAAGTTAAATCTTGGCTAGAGAAGTTCTCGGTATTCTAGCCTAGCACCCCGTGAATGTAGTAAGGGAAGACCCTTCTGGTCGGCCAACGCTTGTGAGCTGGGCGGCTTTGCAAGGTCTAGGCCCCTTATTGTTGGAGGACTCAAGAATTAACACTGTAATAGGTTTTTTTCCCTCGAGTCTGGTGTATGGTTTCCCCTGGGGTATACGCTGGCTGGATGCAGGGTCAAAAGCTTGAGGGGAAACAACCAGTTGCAACACACTTATAAATCTAACGTTATTAAGTTCAGTAATTCACTAACCCTAGCGTCTTTTGTTTTCCACAAATTTTGACTTCACGCACTTACTCTCTCTAATTCACTTCCAAGGGTTTTACTCCACCATCGGGAACGTGGACACAACCGGGATCTCCCTGCATACTACTCGGTGGGACGGACTCTCCTCGGTTATACTGCCAGACTTCGGGAATGGATACTGTGCTCCTGAACACAGATCTGTAGGACAGGCACTTCTCGGGACGAGGTCCCTTCTTACCACTGTTCTGTCGCGATACGGTTCCTCCTTCCGACTTGCGACTTCTCGGCTGGCTTGCATGGTCCCTGAAAAGGGAGAACTTAGGTCCCGATTTGCCCTCCTATTAATGAAGAAGAGCGACGGGGAACCGTCCCTGAATATCGACCAGCTAATTTTATACAGTGTGATTCAGATCAAGGTACCCCGGTTTATAGCACGTGATTCATACCTCCCCCCTCCTGTAAAACCCTCTTCTAGCGAGTTATAGCCCCTCAAAAAATCACAAATTCTCGATTATTTTTGACAATATCTCCAAGAATATTTCGTCGATAGAGTGAAAGTGAAGTGAAGTGAAGTATCAAAAGAAAGATACTTATGACACAAGTGACATATAATCAGAATCCATAGGGTGATTTAAAAGTCATGAGCAATCATTTCCAACTGGGAACATTCAAAGTCGATAAATCTTCGAGGGCCTGTAACTCGTTAGAGGATGGTTTTACGAGGTGGAGGGAGGTATGTGGAACGATTATTTTATCAGCCCACCTCAAGAAATCACGTGGTATATCCCGCGGCACCTTGATCTGAATCACCCTTTATATTGATTTAAACAATCTGTTATCAAGTTTTCAGTCCGGTTTTCGACCTAAACAAGGTGGCGTTACTGCTCTTTTTAAGATATCGGATGATGTTTGTGTGTCCATAGATTCTGAAACGATAACTATACTTTCCCTTTTAGACTTTTCCAAGGTGTTTGATAAAGTTGACCACTTGCTTCTGGTGGATAAATTTAAAAGACTATACAATTTCTCCAGTTGTGCTTGTAAACTTGTTGTGACTTATTTAAGGGTGTGCCGGTAGAAAGTATATTGCGGTGGATCATATTCGGATCTCCGCAAGGATCTGTTCTTGAAACTTTGCTGTTCACAATTTTTACTAACGATATTACTTCGGTAATCAAAAATTGAAAATTTCATTTATACTCTGATGATTGTGAAATTTATATTTCAAGGCGACGAGGATTGATGGAAGATGCAGTGAGTAGGCTAAATGATGATTTTTCATTTATATCCATTTGGGCGCGGGGCAATAAGCTCCTAATGAATGCTGATGTGATTGCTATTTACAGAAATGATCTAGATACTAGAGACTTTTCGAACCACTGGTGACAGGGTGTTCAGTAAAACAATTACCCTAAACATTAAAATCATAGTTCACTTTCACAAAAGCGCATTTGAGACCTTCATTCTCCAATAATTTTTTTCTTATTTTACAAAGCCCTATCTTTTTTTGAAATGTGGCATATTGAATTCGTATCACCCTGTGTAGTTTCCATTAGAAAGAACAAGAATTGCAGTGTGAACCTAGAAAAAGCCATATCTTCAGCTTAATTCAATATCTGCAACTTATTTTGCTGTAATCCTAGCCACATGAATATGAGATAATGAAATTTTTACACATCAAACAAACCACTCTGAAATGCTATTTCTTAGATAAAAATTCGGAACAATGTAGTCTTTTCTGTCCTGAATCCAATAAGGATACGTGGGTTTATTTGAAAATGTTACTGCACAGTTATATCATTCTGGCTTTTATGACGGCACTATTGCCAAAAGCATTCCTTTTCATTATCCCTTCCTACGCCACGTGGGATTATTCGCAATGACGTAAGTTTTGATCTTGAAGTCATGAGGCAACGCAGGTGCCCCCTAATCGATACATTTAATTTATAGTAATTGGATGCAACTGAAAATAGAGTGCAGGGGAGCCCCAGACCAGGTTGTGTAAACAGAACCGAGTTAAATGCATTCGTAAAATCGATTTTAAAAGAGAGCATAAACCAGTCATCACATATGGGCTATATGTGATGAATAAACCTGTCGTAAGGCTGCCGTGGGGCAATATGCAATAACTTCCATGTTACTGAACCAAAAATACAGGAATACTATCAGTGGAAATAGTCTAGAAATCAAGCTGGATAAATTAGCACAACGTGCATACCATCTACCCTCTACATGATAAAGCCCCCCGGCCTAAAGTGTGCGTGACTATTCTGTATTAAACCTTCCCATATGATCATACACTTAACCTCAATTACAGGAACAGTCATATTCAGCACACAAGTGGTACTTAAAGGCAATAGATTTTCCATAGGCGGCATATGAACCGAATTATGGTCTTATTAGTAAATGACTGGGAAAGGCACTTGGTTGGCCCATTATAGAAACGAAAATTCCCACCCATTTTCCAGTTTGGCAATGTTCTGGCGATAGAAGTCCCTTGACCAAATTCTGGCACCCACTCATAATTACAATTTTCGGAGCAATTACCATTTTGAATACTTTTAGATGTTTGATTTATTTTGTTTTGGTTAATGTCAGGTTCAGGGCAATTTCGTCTGTAATTATTGTGCCATTGTACCTTCAACTCTGCTCGGGTAAACTGCATAATTGGGACAACCCTTGAGTCGATTTCGATTGTCATTGAATAAGAGTGAAAATCGTTGTATCACGGTCAAATCCAAGGGGGATTTATTCTGAACTTTAATATAATTCGGAGAGTGAATTGCTTTATTCCAGGGTAACAGGTTCCAATTATCGGACACTTAAGGCACCTTACAAACCCTACTGGGTTTTGTTCAGAGAGGACAATTTTCACCATGACTTTAAGTTTAGTACTGGGAAACATAGTTTTAAATATTTATTAAAGTATTTGGTTTAATAAAATAGTGCTTATTTATTACTCCTATTTCCTTTATCTTATTTGCTATTTACAAATTAGAATTTTACGGGGTGCAAACCGACTAATATGTCGCGGTTTTGCTATCTTCCTTCCAATGTGCAGCTTTCCTTAACTGTGAGTTTCGTTTTGCTGTATTGGCGCTTTAGACGCTCATCACTGGTCTCAAATATTTGTCTAATTTTTCATTTTTATTTCAGTTGTAGAGCTGCAACCAGATCACTTCCATGTTCCAGATCCACCTTTTGGAGATATAAATGGAATAAAATGTCCTATGTAGCCTTATCGTCTTTTACTATTGGCATCATACCCATCGTTGTTCATCTATACCCAACGTTGGATGCGCTGCCTCGACGAAAAAGAACAGAGCTTTGTTGAGCTGTAAGAATATATGAATCTTCTTTTAGGAATAGTCAATAAATTGTTCCGCCTGCCCTAGACTAGGTTGGTTGGTGCATTTTATTCCCTTTGTTCCCACAAGCGGAAGATGACCTTCGTATAGCCTTTAGGATAGTCATAGAATTATTCAGAATCCGATCCCTTTTCTTACCTGTTTCACCCACAGTCTGATTTTATTTAATGCTTATTGCCCCAGCTTCATTAAGTGGGTTCGATCCTCTTTTAGTCCTGTTAAACACTGAATTTTTCAAAAACCTTTCTAGATGAGCGGCAAGATGAACTGACCTACCAGGAAATTTCTTGAGGAGTGTATTGGTGTGTAAATCAGTGATAATTACCTTTCATCTCTACTTCTTTTGGTTATTAATTATAATAGCGAAAAGAAAAGAAAATGTTCCGGTAAAGTATGCCACAATCGATAAACCATATTATTTGGTTGAAGCAATTCTATTGACGAGAATTGTACCTGGGAATCCACTGGATGTTTTACAGTAAAGTTGCAAAAAAAAATAAATAATAATGATAATAAAAGGAAAAAAGAAATTGTGGATATACATGCAACATTTACCCTTCATCCCCAAGATTATTTTCCACCTAAGGTGTGCTCATCATACGTTTGTCACATGAGCTCAAGCAATACCTTAAAAAAATTCTGGTGAGGATGGCACACCTCAAATCGCGCCAAGAATGAGCAACATTGCAACTGCATCTCATATCGCGCCAACATAGAGTTTTTAACGCGAACAATTCCTCACGACCTTGCCGGTGATGATTCATTCTTATCTGATGAGGTTTTAGATGACTATTAAGGAGCGGGATGTAAACACTAAGCATAAATATGCCCGGATTTACCTGTGTAGCGCGTCTAGAAACCGTCTTCGATGGCTTTAGAAAGAGGGTCACAGTATTGAAGAAGCCAGTAAGCTAGCTATGAAGCTCTTCTGCCAAAAGCCCAAAAGGAAATCGCTGAGGGGAGAAAATGGGTCCGGTAAAGAAGAGTTAACTATTCTAACTAGTGGACAAGTCTCCCACAACGGTGAAACATCCAGCTCTACCATGTGGACTTTCACCGGGCTCATGGAAGTAGATTCTCCTACGAAGTCAGCTAAAAATTTAGTCTAATATCTTGGCACAAAAAGAGACATGAAAGCTTAGCTATGCAACCGCTGGTACCTCAAGATCATTCTACGAGGAAGCTATAGGTAGCACCATGACGGAAATTATCCTAGACAAGTTCCCAGAGCAGCTGTTGACGTCAGCTAATGAAGTTTGGGATACCCATCGAAATGCATTCCAGTTTCTTAGATTTAAAAAAAATCGTGACGTTGCCAAAGAAGATATGGTAGAATGAAACCTTAATTGTTTGGCTCCACCTTTGAAAACAAAGCCACATTGTACTAGCTAAAATAGGTGGTGAGTAAATTGAGGCCATTGCAGGAGTGGAGAGTAATAGAAAAAACAAATGAGGGCACCGGCTCTCAATTGATTATCTCAATCGACGGTCTTTCGATCAGCAACCTTATGAGCAGTTTCATTTCAGCAGGGACAAACTGAGGCCGAAGAGTGGTTTGATAAAATAAATTGCTCAGACTGAATAAAAGAAAGTCTCAATCGGTCTACTGAGCCCCAAGATCTAAACCTACCCTAAAAGGGAGCCGTAAAGAGCACGAAAGGATAAATCTTCAGAAGGTTAAGAGATTCATTTCCATTACACAAGAACAGCATTTGATGTACTTAGCACTAGATTTGTCAGAGAATTGAACGTGGCTTTCATTCAAGGACCACGGGCTCTCCAAGGTCGAATCAGAAGCCCAACACTTAATCCAGATAATTTGATCTATGACAATAACTATCCTTCTGTTTGGCAATAACATTAATTTACCTTCTATTCCAGATCTCACAACTCCATATTTTTAAGGAGTTGTCTGAACCGTCGAAAAGCAGTCCCCTGAACGTAGACCATTACTAGGCCCATTTTTCATCCAACCAAAAGACAAGAAACAAAATTCCTCAGGTGCTGTTAACGGTCCAAGCACCCCGTTGACATAATACAGCCCAGGATACGCCCCCACCTCCCTTTCACGACCTGACCTAGAGCCCTTCAATAGGGCTAATTTCCTTTGGCGTCCACTGTTTCTTATGTAATCTGGTGCCTTGAATGTGGTAACCTCATATTGAAGTTTAATTTATTGCAAAATTATGATTAAAGTGGTATCTTGTTATGCTTCGTGGAATTTCTGATGGGTAGCCATTCTGTGGTCCGGTCCAATTAACTTGACTAGACCCAATTACGATGCAAATATTTGAACCTTATTTGCTATTATTATTTATCAGTATAAGCTTTTCTTTGGCTTCAAATTTAATCAATGGCGAGTTGCTAACCTTAAGTATCGATACTTCGGAGATTCGATTTCCATTTTCTATCCGAACTTTCATAGCTACTTTGTTGACAAAATTTGTAGTTTGTTTACTACTTAGTATAGTATTGTAGTCAGCTATGGAGTTTAAAGGGCCAGAACCGTTTTTCACCATTGTAGGAGGCATGTTGAAGGACCCAATCGAGTAATGGGTCATAAAAGAACACCAAAATTGATGGGAAAATATGTCAACTTGCCGACTGGGTAGGAAGGGGACTAAGATGTCGTTTGGAATGCGCAAAAGGAAAGTTCTAAGTGTGGGGCGAGGAACACTCCGATGGTTTGTTACGTTGGCTACTGGGCACGGTTGCTTCGGATATCACCTCCGAAGGATGGGAATCCTGGAGGATGATACGTGCAAAAGCATAGGACACCAAACCTACAAACAAATGCTCAAAATAGCAATAGATGACGAAGTTAAGATTCTGCCTGGGAATTTCCTGACGAGGATCGGCTAAGACGGCTCTTGGCAGAGAGACGGAAAAGGATCCCAGTGCAGAGGTCTGCGACGACATCCTTCAAATGTGTCTAATATATATATATAGTATTTTCAACAAGTAGTATTTATTTGGTCACATCATGCTATTCAATAATTCTTGATTAAGCAGATGTGAATCAGTCTAAACATTGCTAGTTTCCATAGAATTCATAAACTAAATATTTCACCTCTGAAAAGTCAAGTATGTTACTATTTAAAGGTTATTTGCTCTTTGGTATTTGCGGATCTGCTTAATTTATAAGTTTGTTTCTGCAATATATTTGCAGAAGGTATGAATAACGTTTGGAAATCCCTAAATGGAAAATTCAAGGGGTGCTCCACAGAATCAAAGCTAATTAACTTCGCATCATTAAAATGACCATTTGCTGGACAGGCTTTACACTTGTTTGGAAGCTGCCCTGGATATGGGACTCACAGCAAATAAATCTCTAACACTGAAACATTTGAAATGCTAGTGGTGTTCATTTTCACTGAGATAAATATCATCATGCCACAGGGCACTCGGCTAATTACATTAGTTTTGGCCAATTATTTGAGTGCACCTTCTACTGAATTAAAACCGGACACCAAACGCTATAAAACGAAAGCAAAATTATTATATCAACACATTGTCAGCGCATTTAAAAGCTTAGGGTGCTTAGAGAGTATCGACAATGTGGCCGCAACAACTGAACTCAATTACAATTAACTCTATTTGGTTTTATTATAATGATGATGGTCTGAACCTGGGCCAGGAGCCGCTGAAATTGTGGCATATTTCCCAATCGACTTGTATTTTTGTTGATCCCAATTATTTGTGATTGGTGTTGACTGTGCTTTTGTGGGGATCGTTATCAATGGGATTTCCGTCAATAGGATTTGATTTCTTGACATTTTCGTTTAATTAGTGCAATAGCAGCAGCTGCTGCCGTAATTTTGTTTATTAGTATTGTTTGGAATATATACAAAAATGATTTATCTAGTGTTTATAATCTGATTTCATGGCTATTCCCGCAATGGTGTCATAAATTCGTTTACTAAAGGATGAGTCGGTAAATATCATATAATAAGCTGTGACATGGGATCTCAACCTACCTTGCTCCAAATGGGATTAGATTTTAATAAAATTCATGAGAAATGATATACTGGACTATTGTGACGAATTTAAATAGGTTTGTAAAGTCTATGGTTGGACTACATTTAAATTACTCACCATGTGAATTTCAGGCTAGTCTGTCTGTAAGTGCAGAAAATTTCAGAACATTTAAATCCTTAGGGTATTCCATACCACGAGAAAATTGAAGCTAAGTTCTGTTATAGAGGTTTTTCTCCAAGATCCCCTTCTGTGATTGTTTTTTGATTCTCGTGATTTGTTCTTTTGCTTATTCAATTTAAAAGTATAGCAGACAACCTTCGAGGTTTCGTGACATAATGCTACATGGTATAGTATAGTATTCGGAATTACTTGGTTATCAGCCAAGAGGGACTTCCGTCTGAAGTCGATGTTATTATTCTTGAAGATAAATTGTCGCTAATTTCCTGAATAGCATCCTCTGTTTCAATCGCGAACGTAATAGCGTGCCAGCCCTCCTGTGGCATTCAGCCCACTTCTTTCGTGAATAGTCTTCTATTGTGGTTTTCCCTCATTTTGCGGTATGTGGCTGAGGTAGGATGACAACGACAATGTAGCTCCAACAATCACAGCCCTTTCACTCACCTTTTACGATAAATGAAGGTTTTCTAAACAGTCATTCACAATGTGACTCAGAACTTCATAGCAATTACCATTAGCTGTAATATTTATAGCTGACCAAAGTACATAATGTCAGTGTATCAGGGGTGGTATGAGAAACCCATCTACTAAAACAGAATCCAAGCAGATATTGTCATGAACCAGGTTCGTGCTCCATAATTCTTTCATATCGATGACCAAAGGCATGGACCTGCAAGTCTTTCAAACACCATTAGACCCCCACCCTCACCTTTTATCTGAGATGGACCCGAGCAGATACTTTCGCAATGAATCTAACAACCATTCGCTCGTAACCATTCCTTTGGGAATTATGCTGTTAGCGACTTTTAGATATGGACGAAACCTTTAGCAGCGGTGAATTGTACATATGGTGAATGCGGTATGAAATCCCCTCTCCGTGCTAAAGCTATTCCGGCACGTCACTTTTGATAAATTATTTTCTCCATGTTTGCATCAAGCTTGGCTTTGTTTGAAAACGCGATTACAGCTAAAGTAAGCGATACAAGTACTTCAGCTGTGCAGTGTAATGGATAAGAGCACTTTCATGATGAACAGAATGACGTGGACGCCATGAATTTCAAATGTTCATGTTCACCCCCTCACACTTAGGACATTTTCCTCAGCGAAGTACGACCAGTTTCCATAACTCTGGGGCAACATTTTTTCTACTCCTATACAACTTTATGTTTTGACTGCAATTTCTTTGGAGCAATGCATTTCTACAGGCTTGCATTGTAATATTGCCTCCATTTATCATTGTTTTTCGCTGTGGCTCAGATGAACTTCTTTGACGTTTTCCATGTATCACCAGTCCTGCATTCCAACTGATGCATACTTTTATGCTCCGGAGGAAACATGGTTGGGCTGAACGAAGAAATGCCAGAAGGTGTGTGTGGGCAGATGTGGTGGCAAGAACCTCATCCGAAATTACTTCTTCAACTCTTGGTTCTGTTTTTATTCCATTTCCCGGGCAATTGCGTTTCTATTTGTTTTCCGTTGACCGACCGAGGGCTATAAATTCTTTGATGGAAGATTCATACGGTGAAATGCTACCGAGGGATCGATTTAAGGTTGTGATTAATTAGAGGGTTTATGGTAAAGCGCCCTAACTTTCATTTCACGTATAGAGTGGATGGGGAAGCTAATTCCAAGTGTTTTTCCAACTATCCATGGATAGGGGTTATTCCACTTGTTCTTATTTTATTCCTTACAGAATTTCATGCTACAGTTCGAATTTACTTAGATGTCTACTTGGTCCTGGTGTTCAGATCAACCCACTGACGTTTCTTACTTAAAGCAAAAACCACAATCTTGGGATGTGGTTCAAACGTAGCCCTTAGTCTTGTGTGCATTTGTAAATAGAGCAAATAGGTGAGCGTTCATTACTGGATTACATTTCGTCAGGTAACAGGTAAGGATCAAATATATTAATCCTAAATAATTACTAATAAGTCGACTATATCATTACAAGTGGAATGCACTAAATCAATTTTTCCTAATATTGAGATTCTTGTTGCAAAGAAAACAGTAAAAATTATTTTTGTACTAGCAAAATATCACAAGTCCCAAGTAAATATTTTTCATGATATGGGCACAATTTAGCTGCATTAAGTCTAGAAAATCTATAAGACACAAATCTTTTAAAATCGATTTACTTGAAACCTCATTTTTTGATTTAGTCTACTGCTGCCTACTACCAACAGAAATTTGGAGCCCCAGCAAGTGAGCTAGTGTAATACCTTCGCAGTATGCTATGCATTCAAAAGTGGTGTAAACATTTTTAAATTTTAACATCGAGATTAGTTAGAATTGTTTTCCAGCGATTTAACTAGTGGTGTATTGGACGTACATTTCTAATATAAAACCAAAACCAATATTACATATTCCTCATGCGTATGGAAGCCTTATTGTGAACCCTTACGTGAGCCTTATTGTGGATCCTTATTAGCAAGTCGACGAGGTTACAGAAGTTTTTTTGCATGCAAATAGCCGGATCTATGAGCATTACAACTACGGTGACTAGGCTTGATTTTCTGAACCTCGCTCCTCTAGACTTATATGTTCAAGGTGAAACGAAGCCATCTTTCCGCAGACCTCAGTTTTGGAATCAGTGAAATAAGGGAGTAAGGCGAAGACCTTCATCGAAGATGTCCATTGTTCATTAGATACTATGACTGAAATCCTCATCGTGGTGGCGATAATTCTTCTAAACTTCTGGCTTCCAGAAGTTACTTGATGAATAAGATGAATACACCCCGGTTTCTTTTTATGCAATGGATGTAAAAAATTCCTGCAAAAACGGCATGAAATAAAGAAACTGCGAGGAACAAGGATTTGTGTTGACTAAAGCAAGTACGAATTTGCAGAGTAGTTTATATGTATGGAATGAGACTTTTGTGTATTTATCTCTTGGTTAACTGCTAGGGTGTTTCGAATAGAGTAAACTGGGAGAATAAGGTAACTCTGACATGAGTAACTGGTCGCAGGAGAATTGAGAGAACTGATAGAGTTAACTTTCTCGCATAGTTCAAATCCTCAGCCCCATTCCTCGGACCATAAAATTCTTTAAGTATTATGGCGTCAGTTGTTAACAGAAATATCCACTGTGCTAAACTCTTCCTATTTAGGCTGAGTGACAGGTCTTTCTGTGGCTAAGTAGGAGGGACTGTAGGTAATCTAACTAGCCACAATCGACAATGAATCAGTTCTGCTCCAGGAGAAGGGATGGGAATCGAAGACAACGATACACTTTCTATCCGAGAGTTCAGCCTTTGCTAGATGCAGAGGTTATGTTACCAAAATGGCTGAAAGCCTTTTTGCCTTGGATTACCTTACACTTCCTTAAATGGGCAGGAAAATTTCAGAGTTAGGTAGTCCATAACATGGTTTTAATATATAACACCATTTACAAATAGTCATCCACTCGACTATAACAAGAGTTTGTGAATAAAAACTACATCAGCAACATTGCGGGGCCTTTCCTGCGAAATCATGCCAATAAGATTAAGTCGCACGCGATAAGGTGGAAGGATTACAGGGTTGGCTCAAGGTCTAAGCGCGAATCCAATGAATCTGCACTGAACTGATTCGATGCGGTCGATATGCACGGCATAGAAAGGATTCCACACTTGAGAGACATATTCAAGAAACCTGACGGTAGAATAATTTCTTGGAGCAGCGTTTGATAAAACCAAGCATGGAGTTACCACTATAAACCACATAATTTATATGGTCTAGTCTCACGCCAAGGCTCACAATCTATTGCACACGAGGAATGCCGTCCGTAATAAATGTGTAGCTATAACTGATAGTACATATTACGCCTCCTAAGGAACCACATAACCTTACATTTGTTTATGTTGAGCCCCAAGATATTGTGTCCACACCAGGAATAAAAAATGTTTAAGTCCTCCAGAAGAGAAACACAGTCATCAACATCATTGATGAAGGAGAAAATTTTCATATCATCGCGGTCGGCATAAACTAAAACATTGGAATGCTTGAAGAGACGCAGGATATCGACAATGGAAAGTACATAAATAAGAGGATCGACTTAATCTTATTGGAATAGCGTCGCAATGTTGCTGTTGTAGTTTTTGTTCACCAGATATTCAACGCTACTGTCGATTCTGCGGAGCTCCGTAGTAGAGTGTCTTTTAGGGCCAATAGCCGCTATCTTCAGGGGTGTCCCTCTTTTGTATATTAACTTCTTTCAAACTAATTACGGTAGGCATGGGACTATTAACTGCATTGCTAAGCACTTTGATCTAATTGTGTCTAATGTTGCATTTAAGAGTCGTTTTTATGTCGTTCTATGAGTCTTCGACTGAGTATAGGTTGTTAATAATTCCTGGGCTAATTTTTTATGTTCTTTTGTTGATTTGGTCCTGTTGTCGGTTGCTTGCCTGTCCTTTTTCATTTCTTCTAACTACTAACGGCTCCTTATCCTGCATACTTGTCGGGGAGCCTAATCTTAACACATGTTTTTGAAATGTGTGAACGCTTAGTGCGGAGATGGGTAAATGGTTCTTGGCTCCACACTAAGAAGGGCGCCGAATACCAAGATACACTTTCAGAATAGGTATTAATTACTATTGGTTGTTTTAACAGTTATGTGTTTCGATATTCATGCTAATCAGTAGGTCCAGTTGGAACTTATATTAAACAACACGTCAGGTCTGTAACCATGGTCCTTAATGGATCGATTAAGCTATTAAATCTCCGCCAAGAAAACTTCAACTATTTTGGATTTCTGGTAACCTTCTTTAGATCTTTGCTCGGAAGCCTATTAAAATGAAATGTTACATAATCGCCAAGAGCACTTACGGATAAAAATGTTGCTGAAATCCGCAGAAAAAGTGATGTAAGCTAACGTAATCGCACCATGCAAATCTTGGTTCGGTTAATTGCGTTCAATGTCACGACAAGTCCTTTGCTCCTCTGTCAAATACTAAGCTTACATGTAAACAAGTTCACATACCCATTCATAAGTCTTGGAAAAATGTCGTGCCTTTGAAGTTACATCTAGTAAAGAAATACGTAAAATTTCGATGCCGCTAGCAGTTCAGTGATACTTAACTTGAATACTAAAAAAAAGAATTTTATGTGATTTTTAAAGATTTTCTTTTCGAGTTGGTAGGCAGATAGGTAGTACGAACGGTAGGAAGTCGAAAGGAGCACCAACAGTAAACATACATCAGTGCAGAATTTAATTTTTTAATGAGAAAATTAAACATGTTCCCCCAACATGTAAAAAATTAAAAACGAAGAAATTCTATGGATGCTATTGCACTTAAGTCCTTAATGCTTGATGTTTTATTTTCTCTCAAAGAATTCGCTGGCCTTTTCACTTTGAGGCCCAAGGCGCATGAAACCATGTTAAGAGGCGCAAGAATTTATGTTCCTTTGGGAACTTTACTTTCTTCTTTTAAGTCAAAGATAAAAGGACTACGGATTCAAAATAAAGAGAGCTTGTATTACTTTTTTTCCTCTAATTTAAAAATATATATATATATATGTATATAATTTCTACAAATTAGTATGCTGGAATTTTTTTGTAGAGGCGAACTTCCTTTAATGTTAATGCATAATTGAATAACTATTATGTACATAGAAATCCAATAAGATTTAAGGTCTGATATTCGAATTTCATTTCTATGTTATAAGGAAAATATACAATAGAAATGCAAGACGTCTCGTCCTGTCTGTATTGGACGTCTTATCTTTAATATGGAAGATTAAGGATTCACAAATAAAATCCCAACTTTGTGAGTATTATTGAAAACTGGAAATTCTTTGAAATTCCAGTTTCTGCGATTTTATAGAAGAAAATAAATCTTTTTAAGGTGCCTAGGTCATAAAATCGAAATTATATCAAATAAGAAGTATTTGATATTCAGAAATCTTTAAAGCTGTGCTGTTCTGTTCTTCGATTACTAAATTCGACTGAAATTTAATTTTTAAATTGTATAAAATATGGAACTGCTGCTGTTCAAAAGTAACTCTTGTTGAAGAAGTCACAGATGTAGTTTATTGTATTATTAAGAAATTAAGAGATTTACTTGACAGAACTAACCACACTCATGAAATAAAATCGAACTTTCAGTTAATTTATGAACAGCTTAATAAATTGGTCACGACGGTTTAACTCACCTAGAAATGTCTACACATAAGGAGATTTAGCAGGTGCTTTTATATGTACTAGGAGATCCCTGTGCAATTGCACAAATTGAAGGTATATGAGAGACATAACGTTTTTATATGTTCCCTCAATTTGCACTTTAAATTTCAAAGCCCGTTTTTTCATAGGTGTCCCCTGTAGGCCTAATCCTCCCATGCAAGCAAGCAATAAAAAGACACTTGCAAAATATTTTAACATGCAGAATAATGAAA
>QYTT01087797.1:42954-57493 GCA_006980735.1 Dasypogon diadema | reverse complement strand
CAGGTATGGAATCCTTATTACTCAGTTCACATCAACAGGATCGAATCTGTTCAGAAAAGATTCTTACATTTTGCTCTTCGAATGTTACCATGGAGTAATCACTTTGATTTGCCTCCTTATGAAGAACGCCTTAAACTACTAAATATGCACTCCCTTGTCAAGAGGCGTGAAGCATTGGCGGTAACTTTTATTCATGGTCTGATCTGTGGTGATATCGACTCTTCTGATATCTTAAATCGCATATCTATCAATGCAAATAGGATTTTGCGTAACTGTGTCATATTTTATATTGATGGTCATCGCACTAACTATGGATTTTTTGAACCAATTAGCAACATGTGTAGACTTTACAACTTACATTATGGCAATTTGGATTTTACTCTTGATAAACCGCAAATTAAAAAATTGTTACCTACTTGCTTAATATTGTTGATTATTATTATTATTGATTTGTTATTGTAGAAGTGTTAGTCAGATGATATATAATGTATCTGTTGGCCAAAAAATTAAAAAAATTAAATTAAAAATTAAAATTAAAAATTTCAAATGAACTTGACAAAATGGAATGTCTGAATAAACTTAAGATGTTCGATTAGTATTATTATCTGTAAAATATTTTTTTTATTGTATCATGAATTTTTATTTTCCAATGTTAGAATTAAACGAAAGGTAATTACAAACATTAATAGCAAACTTTTCCGAAAATACAGTTATGTTTGCAAGGAAAACTATTAATTGCCCTGGTTCTGCTCATGGAATCCTAAGGGGACGATGCCAACTTAAGTCTTAATTCCTGTTCCTTCCCGCACTTCATCCAGAAACAACCTGATTACAGCGACATGTACTTTATACGCAATGCCTGGTCCATTTAGTTCCTTGGTTTAAGCATTTTTTATTTTTTGGAATGACTTAGATATAAGTTGTGAGATTTCTGGAAAAGATTGAGATTTGAGGAGTTATCCTGAAGCGATATATATTTTTCAGCGACAATTGCAGGAGTCTGTTCCATATCCTCTTGATACTCAACAAAAGTTTCGAAATATTTTATTAACAGAAGAAAAAAATTGCATGTGTCTGACACTTGTGGAAAGTAAAAGGAAAGCCCAAGCAAGTATTTCTTTTATAGTTCTTGGTGCTCAAAATGTCCCTTTTTCTTTTTGCTATCAATTTAAAAATATGTTTTAAAGAAAATTTCTTCACTGGGCTGGAAGTTTAGTGCTCTTTTTATAGAGACATTCAATAAAAATAAGATATATATTCTGATGTATCTTTTCTTTTTAAATTTTGCTATCTTATTCTGAGAACTAGAAATCTAGGTGGAAACTCTTATACAGCATTCAATATTCACTATTCCATTCTTTGTTTCTGTTAATCACCCCGAAGTGTAAACAATGCAAATCTACGCGTAAATATCTACCACTGCTCTGAAGGAAGATATCGAATTAGACAAGTCGTAGTTATTTCTTGATGAAAATAATGTCAAAAATCAAAATTGAATAATTTTTCCCTTGTTGAGGTTGCACTAAAAGCAAAATTTCGATGTAGTATAGTTGCGGCCTGATCTGTTTAGGCATGGAAACTCACCAAATTTTGTCATTTATCAGCTTATTAACAACGTTTTTAGGGTTCCGTGCCCAAACGGTAAAACGGGACCCTATTACTAAGACTCCGCTGTCCGTCCGTCCGTCTGTCACCAGGCTGTATCTCATAAACCGTGATAGTTAGACAGTTGAAATTTTCACAGATGATGTATTTCTGTTGCCGCTATAACAACAAATACTAAAAAACTGAATAAAATAAATATTTACGGGGGCTCCCATACAACAAACGTGATTTTTTTGCTCGTTTTGCTCGATATTGATAACGGCAACAGGTAGACGCTTGAAATATTCACAGAATATTTAGTTATATTATTCACTTTAAAAATAAATAATAAAATTAAAATAAAATTAATATTTAAGTGGGGCTCCCATACAACATGATTTTTTTGCCGTTTTTATAGATAATGGTACGGAACCCTTCGTGCGCGAATCCGACTCGCACTTGACCGGTTTATTATTAACTCACTTTCTCTGTCCGCGACAAATCTGAGAATCAAAATTTTGAGCAGTTTTTAATAAGCTACAACCAGTTTTGCATGTTAAAGTGGTTTCTATTGAAGTTTATTTAGTTGTTTTTGGACTAAAAACAGTTGTCATTTATTTGAAATAGTTGAGGCTGATTTTGATTTGGTTGCCCTTGTTTTTTAAATTTTGATTTGGTTGGCGTTAAAATTGATTTGGTTGGTCTTGATTATATATAAACAGTATAGCTGTTCTTGAAACGATTGCTTTTGAAACGTATAAATGCTATACACAATTTTTTAAAATTTATATCGATTATTAAAACTCAAAGCGTTGAGCGTCAAAAGTTGTACATTTTAAAAACTATATCAATATCTACAAGATACCTGACCTGGGCCGTAGCCAAGGGAGCCCCCCGTGCCCCCCCCCCCCTCCCCCGAAATTTTTTTCAAGACACTCGCGAAAATGGGAGGGCGAAATAAACTAATACCATCCAGAAAATGTGACAAACAGTATACTCTTTAATAAGTGTAAACTTCCGAGTAAAACTCTACTTTACACTTACCAATAGTAATACTAAAATTAAACTGCCGAGATCTTCACAAATATAGATCCTTGAAGTGAGTAAAATATTTTTAATTTTATCCTGGGGAATGTAGTCAAAATTTTCATATTTGCTAGTGGGTTTTTCTTTACCTTACTCCTTAGTTTAAGTTGTCGGTTTTACACCTGAAATGAATGAAATGTCACTCAATGAAAAAATTTTATATTAAAATTTCATAAAAATTGCAGTATAGAAATATAGTGAAAATAAATTAGATGCCATCAAGAGTATTTTATTACAGAGTAAAACAAATTTGCGAATTTAAAAAAAAACAAGGCGAAAATCTGTGTATTAACACCATCACACCGGCGTTTTATTAATAAGAGAGCTTCCCCATGTTGTATTCAGTTTATCATGTAATATTCTCTTAAAGTTCTCGCGTGAACCACCGGTAGTTCACGACGGCGTGAATGTATTAACAAAACGTATCTCTCATTAATTTGTACCTTTTTGCAACGAGAGCTTTAAAGATTTTGTCCCATTTTCTCTTAATTGAATGGTGAAAATTTACTTTTATCGCTTACTGTATTAGGAAAGCTATAAGCAGTATAGGGACTTGGATGGGTATGAAAGTACATTGTAGGCTGAATTCCAGATGTGGACGCGAAAATGCTCCACACTTTCTTATTCTATATCTTTGCCATTGGAAGCATTAAATAAATGCCCGAACTGTTGTGTACTGTCAATCACGACAGGTTCAGCGGAACGAAGTTTCTCCACAATTCGAAGGCTCAAAACATATTTACGCAATTCAATAAGTAAAGATCGTCTTAACGGCCTCGCTCTATTAAATATTCATCGCGATGTATGTATAGATCCAAACAGGGATGCTACCTCGAGCGTAATTACGCTTTTTGGGCGTAAAATTCAACGTCTTAGCGTAAAAGCGTAAATTAATAAGAAAAAGTGTAATGGTAATGATACTGACATGTTCCCTTTATTAAAACGGCTTATAATGAAAGTTTTTTGCTTACCGCATTCGTTAGCTTCAGTGGAACGCATTTTTTCTGCAATTAATATCAACTAGGAGACCCGTTTGCAATTGCACAAATTGAATATGAGTGGCATAACGTTTTTATATGTTCCCTCAATTTGCAATTAAGGCAAGAGGCGCGTTTTTTTTGGAGGTGTCCCTGTAGGCCTAATCCTCTCATGCAAGCAAGAATTAAAATGATACATTCAAAATATTTTACCATGCAGAAATGGACATTTCTCTGTCTCTTCTGTTTAGCCCTTAAAAGTCACTGCAAAAACTGAAATCTTGAGCAGATCCATACTATGCAATAAAAGGTTAAAATAATAGAGGAAATGAGAAAAAGTTCCAACAAATCCATGTATTGCATACTTATCGGAGGCAAACACCGCACTTAACACCAAAGTTACCCAGGAGCGCAACCCCAAAGTAATGAACACAACCCCGAATTGATGCGGATCAGTATTGCCATTATAAAATTTCAAGAAAAGCTCGATGAAACTCCATATAAAGAAAGTGTCTGAAATACGGAACCGGGAGCTTTCTTTGTATAATTAATATATAGATAAGTCAAAAATTAGAAACAGACTGGGTACTACAACCCTAGAAGGCATATTACATACAAAGAGAGTTTAAAAATAACTCGTGTTATGAATTAGAAATAAATAGTGACCAGTTAACACGTTTTAATTAAGAAATGTATGAACATCACAAACACTCTGTATCCTCAGATTCTTAGGGAGAATAATAAAGACAGATCTATTAAAATTACAACAATGATGTGTGCAATGAAAACTTTTGAAAAAGAATATTGTTGCGTTTTAGAATTTTGTTAATAAAAGTATTAAAAATTTGCGAGTCTTTCAATAAATCCTATTTTGCTGGGACTTATTATACCACACATTAATATGTACCGATATTTTCGAGCGTAATTTTTTTTACAAAAAAGCGTAAAATTTCAATTTGGAAAGCGTCCCTGGATCCAAATATAATCCTCGATAAGTTTTGCAACAGCTCCAGCAGGTGACTAAATTTTAGATTAGAGAATTTGTTTGTATATTTTAATAAAATAAAAAAAAGTCAAGTGTTCATTTTATTTACCTATCTGCCCATTTATTTATTCGTTATGTAATCATAAATATGTGACATTTTCTCAAGTGTACCCCCCCCCCCCCCCAAGGAATTTCCTGGCTACGTGCCTGTACCCGAGATAACATTCTACTTATATAATAACAATCTTCACAGCACACAAGGACTATTAAAACAACTTCTCTAGTCCTGTTGTATTTTCGTGCTTTTAAACATTTTTTATAAGGTTAAAACAAAAAATTATTTTCCTCTTTTTTGTACATTTATAAAAGCGTTGTTTTTAAAAGTTTAAAATTAAATGTTAAATATTTAGCTAAAATATTTCTGAAGAGAGTAGTTAACCGAGAAGGTTCTTTGGTTGACCTTTAGGATGAACGCCATGTATTTTATACTAAACATTGTTTGTATACCAGTCTAATGTCATATCGTAGAGAAGAGTAGTGGCTTTTAAATAAGTATTTATTCACTCTTCTGCTCCTGTTTAGGAGCTATGAACTTTTAATTTAGAGTTTTTAAAGTGAAAATTTTGGAATTTTTTTACCCTACGCAAATTTTTCAAAAAGCTGTACTTAACAGTTATTTTTCTTACATAATTTGGAATGCCCATTATTTCCCCTTTAATTTCATATAAGGCATGTGTCTAGCGATCTTTTTTCATTTTCCAGATAACCAGCTCCGAAGTCGACCCTTTCTATTAAGAATAACAAACCTCCCCGCCACCCCCCTTCCCCTTCCTGTACAATTTTTTGTTTGTCTCATGGCGACCTATCACTTGCCACCCGCCTTGGTTACTTTATCTGGGACACTGTATATTGATACCGAACTATTCAATTTCCAGATAAATTCATGTGGAAGTCGATATTTTTTATCGATGAAGATTTCCAGCATTGAAATTGGGGATTGCAAAATTATTCTTCATATTTGGCCATTTGATTTTGTGACCATGAAATTTTTAAAATCCATGTTCCGAACTTGGTTGGTAGATACAAATCTAAATATAAATTTGGAGACGGAATGAGTTGTGCGAACATTGAGCATTTCATTTACCACACATGTGGTATTGTCCACCTCTATTTTAAATAAATGTTAGTCCCGATTTTCCCGGTTTCCGGGACTAATATGCTATCCCTGGATTGCATGGTACCAATTCACAATTTGAAGCCTAGAAAGTAGGATCACCAAAAATATTGCAGAAAAATAATAACTGTCACTAGTTTTTGGATCTCATTAAATTAATACTTGCAGCTGAAGACAGAATGCGCCACATTATGGAAAGAAGTTGACAAATCTGCTCCTGTTATATTTGTATAAATTATATAAATAGCCCAGTAATGCAGCTTAAACTCGTAGTAGATCTCATCATCATTCAGCCTCTGCAGAAACTACTGACAGTGGGCACGTCTCTAACATCTCAACTTAAGATGACCTCGCCGCGATCAGAATGATCACCGGTGCCTAATGTAAGCAGAAATTGTCATGAACATGCCCGCTACCAGGTTGACTTCAGCAGCATCAGATAAGAAAGATTTAGTGATGTTGGAGGCTGCCACTATCGCTGCTGTTGTCGCCACTGCCTAGCCGTTTCGTGCTCTCCTAGGCACTGCAAAACGACATTGTTAAGGTTCGAAAAGCATGACTCCTGCAACACAACAGGCGATTGTATACCGATAAAGTCGTGACACTGATTCTATGGTTGTGCGGTCTTCTGGCACTTTCCTTGCCACTAAATCCGAAGGTATCCTATAGGTCCACCAGGCTCGGTATTGGCAGGTTCTTTGGAGTAGGAGTCCCTTTGCAACCCACAATAGAACAATCGCTAGAGTGATTTTACCATGCCTGAAACATGACAACGCACACTGAACCACGGATTGACCCTTGAAATAACTGCGGAGATGACTATAGGGAAGTTTGGGATTCGTGGGAGGTCAGTCACTATGGGGATCCGAAATTCAGTTTTGCCAATGCTGTGGGTATGTTGCGGAAAGGGCTTCCCAAATGCAGTCTTTTGCTCCTTTTCTACAAGGATCACGGTACCTTTGCCAGTTCTTTTTGATCCAACCGATGAAGATTTCTTCTGAGGCGCTTTGTTACTATTCATCTCATTTTGTTGCATACCGTCCAGTTTTTCTTGTGCCAGGCTTATAAATTTCACCTTGTTGCCGACCACCTTGCGATTCAGCCAATTGAAATTGACCAAGGAAGCCGGAATGGGCGGCGCTGTAGTCGGTCCGCTATTTTTTCTGTTTCTTCCACTTAACGTGATACAAGTGGACTCATACTGATTTTCTTTTGGTGCTTTTGTTGGTAACGTGGTTGGGGCTCACCTCGTTTTTGTGTTCCCTTGCACCAGGTTTTCCGGCTTATGGTGAGTGCACACGTTTTGCGTTCATTTGCAGTACCGACGAACACAAAGTACTGCACGCCATTTTTTTAACTTGCTTTTTTTTCAATTTTTTGTTTTGTGATTAGAGCTCTGCCCGTCCTTTTCTGACTCTGTGGCTTTTAAGGCTTTCTCAACTCCACTCGCTTTCACTTTGACTTTTCTTCTGATAGTAATTTTCCCTATTTTATCACACGAGGGGTGGTTTTTATACACATGCCAGCACTTCAATTGTTTACAGCATTAATTGTGGCTGGAATCCTTAGATGAGTAGTTTTTATAGGTAGGAATATTTTATATCAGGATTCAGTAAGCGACTATAGTGTAGCTTCCTTGAAGAGCTTTCGGTAGAAATATTTTCGTTCTTTTAACTTTTACTGAGTGGAATTTTGTATTTGCTTTTTGCGTAATTATGTGCACGAAGAACGTTAGTGCTCAAATCTTTTGCAAGTTGTTTTAACGGCAGTCATTTGATAAAGTGTTTGTTCCAATTTAAGAAATACTGCGGCAGTTTGAAGAACTATAGATACTTATAAAAAATACTAAGAATCCGTGTACAGGATTTATAATTACGTAATTAGAAATTAAGAAGGCGAATACATCACGTTCTCAATAATTTTACAATTATACATCAAATTTGAATAATGTGAAAAGTAATATGTACTACTTTTGAATGATGGTGCTTCGCTTTCCTTTAATGTTTTTAGTAATCGCATGACATCTACACTTCGTCTCTTATTAAAAGATTTTCCAGCAATTTGAAAGAGAGTTACTTACGATAGTATTGAGAATATAATAGTTGAGTAGGACTACTAAAATAATTCCTAATAAATATAATCTTAAAGTAAATCTAGGATGGAGCTGGACGCTACTATTGATCTTAGGCAATAGTTCAAGTTAATAAATTAGTAAAATTGTGACGTCGGTTTAGAAGGCCATGAAGACCATGAGAAATGTGACTTAACCCACTTTCAAAATAAACGGCTCAATTCATTGACACATCAACTTAAATTTTCCTCAACTTGAATATAGGAAAAAATAATTTGAGGAAAAAGTGTTGGTATAGTTTGTAATTGGACCAAAGAGACTAAGTCAACCATTAGTTAGAAAATCTAGTTACGCAATCAATGCTAAAACATATCTAGATTATTGTATTAGACAAGAAGGCTACTTCCCTATATTCGGGCTAACTAAAAAGTAGTGGTCTTTTGACTGAATAAAACAAGCTTACACTACTCGAAAATTGTAGTGGACCATCTTCAAAAAGAAGGAGTGGAATTTATGGATAAGTTCAATAACCCCTCCAATATGCCAGAAATTCGAGCCATTGAAAACTTTTGCGTTTATTTGAAAACTCTAGTGTGTGCGGACTGCTGGAAGGTAAAAAACACAAACCAACTTGTCGCCAGAATAAAGTATTGCATAAAAAAGTAGATTCCGATTTTATACGAAGTCTCACTGGGTGTACTAAACGAAGAATCGATATTGATTGAACCAATTTCCGTTCTATTTTAAATAAATAAATAAAAATAAATGTGCAAATAAAAATAAATGTGCAGATTTTTAGTGGACATCTGTTTTTTTGAGCACCCAAAATGAACGTGGGAATTACTTTAAGGCGTCTCTATCTTGCAGCATACCGACGATGTCTTTATCGATTTTAGCTTAGTTTTAAGTACAATTAACAATCCATAGAATAGAGAATGAAAATAATGTATTAAACGATAATTGCACGATTTCCATCTCCACTAATTTACAAGAAAAAACTACGCTACTCACAGGAAAGAAAACTATACTATTTCCTATTTAAGTACAACCTTTTATCAAATAAATAAAACCAAAATCCAATAGAACAGACACTTTTGCCAATTAATTGAACATTTATTTCAGCTAAACTAAATCTTCCCACATTTCACAAAAACCTTTTCCCAATTCATTTAAACTTTAACTCTAAAAATTAAACTCTTTCTCATTTGATTTAAACGAATAGTTCATACAAATATAAAGAAGTTAATTATATTAGTGATTAATCTTTTTATATTTCTTTTACATATATAAGAATAATATCCAATGCATTTCGAATCATAATATTGAATTGAATCAGTGCGGCGATTCCCCGACAATAGCTGATCCAATTTTTATCATTATATATAGTGCATGCGGACGGTAACGAAAACAATTGCACACAGAAGATCTTCAAGATTTTTGGGTGCTTCGGTGAGTGTCCATGGTATGACAGTCTAGGCCAGGACCATACCGACAAGATCAATATCCTATCGTCAGGTCGAAATACTTCTAAAAATGCTATTCCATCCACAACAATATTTCTAATTTTCTGGCTCGAGTGAAATTTATATAAACGAAATATTTTTCGATTTTTTTATTTTTTCATGATTGTATGCAATGAATGAAAAAAGATCTGTTCGAAAAATATAGCTGCTTGAAATAGCCACCTTTAATCCGAATTTCGTATGTTTGAAATATTCTGACAAATACTTTAATTTTCCACTCCTGCCAGATTTGCAAGGTTTCTGATTTTGCAGACAAATAGCAGCAATCAGCTGATATAAAAGAAGTTGTGTGATATGTTTGTAATTTTTGTTTGTATTTTTGTAATATATATTATAACAAGATAAATTGTGATATCAGATATTAAATGCGTTTTCTTGCTCTTTGGGCTGGGGAAATTTTATTACATCAAATGCAGTTTACTGTCAGTGTTATTGTCTGCTTGTCGACGGTGGAAAATTAATAAAAGAAAAATTCTAGTCTTGTACTTTGGCCCGAAATTGTAAAAATTTGTTAAAATGCTAACATAATAAGATATTAGGCTATGGAAAATAACGAAAAGAAATTAAAGAAGAGTGCCACAATCATTTGACATAAAGTTTTAGCCCAAAGTCATTTTCTTACTTCAGATACATTATACCCCCACTTCACATAAAGTTTTCGCTAAATAATCTTTTAGCCCAAAGTAGAATAACAGACTTATTTATAATTGTTGACTTTGTCATCCCCTATATCTTTTGAATTAGCTGAGGACTTAACCAAACTTTGTGTAAACTGTGAAGAAGTTACAATCTTTAAAGCATCCAGTTAAAGTTTGCGATGTTTGGTTTGTCTTTGGTACACTTGGTCAATCATGCACCTACGTGCAGCATCGTCTCAATTCTTCCAATATTACTGCAACTGTATTTTGTGTTTTGACAGCTAGTCTCACTTTCGCCTTTAGTATGGTTGACATGAATTCAATTCTTTCTTATTAAATTCGTGTTTGATCTTATACATCCCTGTTGTTTTACTTTTACAAATGTTACAAATGGAACAGTCTCAACACAACTACATTTGAGTTTTAGAATAACTTCAATTTGATAACAATTTCTTTTTGAACTTCTTAATAACTGAGAAAGGAAGTACTTGCCTTCAATTCCACTATGGGTTTTTTCTACTAAGAAGACAAATGGTAGATATTTATGCATTTATTCCAGAAATCAGGATGACGTGTAAGCAGATCAGAGCAGATAAATGATAAGGAACGAGTGATAACATCAATCTCGTTGGAACTGATGCGGTTCAGTTGTTCGCCAAAGTTTAACTCGACTTTACGCAAAAGGTGATGAATTTCAATTACAAAAGCGATCAAAGATTTCCAACGACGTCCCAGAAATCAATTAATTTACTCAATTAAGCTCACCAATGGAAATAGTAACGAAAACACTGAGCCTGTTTTGGAATCCATCTTCATATTTTGGTTTAATTTGCAAGAAATGATATCTGATTAATAGCCGTACTCACCAAAGGTACGTAGTGTGGTTCAAGTATTCGTGACCTCGGAGAATTGTGATTAAAATTTCCTGGAATACTTTTACCACCTGACACCAACCTTTTGGAGGTTATAAAAGCTCCTGTCGGGACAATATTCTCACACAGATTGCAATAGTGATTAGAAAAGTGAAGTGATCTTGCTTAGAAAATTGAAAATATCAAAAATTGAATACCATGCTGTAATAAAATTTTTAACAACAGATGGATTAACGCCGACAGAGATTAAAGAGCGGATGGAGAATCTTCACCATAATTTTCAATGGTTAAACATTGGTCAAAGCTTTTTTGCTGGGGACTTGAGTCAATTGCAGATGATCCACGCTGTGGAGGGCCAACTAGGGTAGTTAGGCATGATAACGTGAATTTGGTCGAGAAAGTTGTTGTTAAAGGCCAGGGAAATCGCAGAACAAACCAATATATCGAAAACAAGTATCCTCCGGATTCTTCATGAGCATTTAGGTATGACAAAAATCAGCACAAGATGAGTACCGCGAATTCTTTCCTGAGTGCAGAAAACTTGGCGAGCTGAGTGTGGCCAGCAATTTTTGGAGTTGTGTGAAGTGTTATCCATGGGATTGTGACAGGATGAAACTATGGCTCTTAGTGCAATCCTTTGTCCGAAAGGGATTCAATGGAGTGACATGATCGGAGAACCAGTACCGAAAACAACAGAGGTCACACAAAGCACCAGAAAAGTCATGGCAACAGTTTTCTGGGATACTGAAGGTATTCTGCCGCTGAAGTTCAAGGAACGTAATACCTTTGTAAATGCCACATATTATGTTGAATTTTAACGAAAGTTACGCAAAGCCATTGTCGAGAAAAGGAGAGAGAAACTGTCCCCAAAAGTACTGCTCTTACATGATAATGTGCTCGTACACACAGCGGCTATTTCAAAGGCTTCTGTTAAGGAAACCCATTAGGTGGTTAGGTAGCATTTTGAAACAAATCTTCAGACTACTATATTAATGCTATCAAAGCACTTATTAAATAATGTGAACAATGAATAAATAATAATGAAATAAAGAGAGCATATATAAAAAAATAACCACTGTCCATTTCCTCTCTCACCCCTCGTTCTACCTTAGGCCACGAATACTTGGATCACACTACGTATACTAATCTCAGATACTTAACCAAAATTGGTATGCTTCTTTTCTTCCTTTTTTAAATTTTATTCATTTTGGTTCATTGAAGAATCTCTTTACCCTTTTTAAATTTAACTCGAATTTTGTTTCTAAATTTGAGGACTTAATTAGATTATTTTGTCAAAAAATTAAATGCAGGCCAGTACACGCATATCCGGATCACTTTACTCCTTAAAATGAAACCTTTGTCAGAATACTTTAATTATCGCCAAAATCCCAATAATACTGAACTCATTATACAGGGTGTCCCATTTTAAAGGATTCACGAGATATACATTCTATTTATCAAAAAATGCCACTATCAAAATTCATTATTATTTACACATCAGCGAGTAACAGAAATTTAGTTTTTGCACCATTATCAGGGGCTACCTTTAAGCCTTGCTTCCGATTTTATATTATTCCTAATTAGTTAAAGAGTACTGAGTCCATCAGTAGCTTTTCTTGATTTACTGTACAATTAAACAGTCAAATTTTTTAGAAGTTATCAGATAATGATTCATGGCAATTTATTAAAAATATTATAAAGATTTCCTAGAAAGTATATGCCCAAACCTAAGAGACACACAATACCCGCATAAAATGTAATAATTAAAAACTTATGAGGACAAAACAACCTTCTGCTGTCGTTGCTAATACCAAAATCATTTCGGCATGCAAATTATTTCTTCGAACATTTTTCTCTTATAATTTAGCCATAAATCCGATTACAATTTCAAAAAGAGAAGGAATCCAAACAAAAAAGCCTTATGAAGACATCAAGACTAAACTTCGAGAAGATAATGAAGAGATCCAATTAAAACAGTGAAAATTTCACGTAAATTAAAATTCAAGTCTTAAAAAAGAAGACATTATCGGCCCCCCAATTTTAAATTCCATACGGAAGGAAAGACAAAGAATTCTACGACAACCGGTGATTGACGGTATTGCAACGCCCAAAATACTGATATGTCTCTATTTCTTCATTGGGAACGACTTTAAATTCAAATTCGTTCTGATATGATCTAGGAGGGCAGCTTTTAACGAAGGAGGGATTTATATGGAAAGTAGAAATGTTGTTTATGAGCTTGCTGCATCTCAACGATGTAGGTAAAGGCAAAAAGAAAAGGAGTGTTTTCAAAATACTCCTACAATAGAATAATTTATGTGGAAGATAAACAGCATATCGATTGACACCCTCATGCATATTTTTAGTACAAAATTATCAATGCTTCCATAATAAATTAGTTCACAAGGTCTTGGTGAGAGGCCTTTTATAAAAAAAAAATAACCCCTTATAAAACGTGCTATTTTTAAAATATACAAACTAAGAATTATAAAATGATCCTCAAACGAGCTGTGACTTCTTTGCGGAGTACTTTAAATCGTTATACACCAGTCACCAGTGATGCCAATGTAATTGATTACTTTGATAAACCTCCAATCTCCAATGGATCTCAATACTCGAGTTCACAAACTTTGCCATTAATTCTATTGAAGAAGGTGCTCAAGTAGATGTCATTTACACGGACTTTGCTAAAGCATTTGATAGAGTTAATATTGATTTACTAATATTAAGCTTCGCACACTTGGATTTCATTCTCCTTTTTTAGTATGGATTGCCTCCTATTTACATGACAGGAAACAGCTAGTGAGAATAGGAAATTTCATCTCCAGGATAATATGTGCTAAGTCAGGTGTTCCCCAAGGCAGTCACCTTGGTCCCTTAGTCTTCCTTTCATTTATTAATGATGTAGTGAAAAGCTTTCGTTTTGCCAGATGTTTAATATTGGCAGATGATTTAAAATTATTTATCAAAATAAATTGCTTAAATGACTGCCTCTTACTTCAACACGACTTAAACAACATCTTTGATTGGTGCAGCCTAAATAAAATTAATATAAATGTAAAATAATGTCTTTTTTCCACAAATCGGACATATTTACCTTTAACTATATAATAAACAACTCCTCAATTCCTAGAGTAAATAAAATAATGAATTTAGGAGTTGCTTTTGATCCTAAATTATTTTTTGTTCGCCACATCGAAGATGCCATTTCCAAAACCTACAGAAATCTGGGGTTTTTTAAAAGAAGCTCCAAAGACTTCAAGGATTTACATACCCTTAAAGTTCTTTATTTTTCTCTGGTTATATCTATCTTTGAATACGCAGTAGTAGTTTGGTGTCCGTCTTATCTAAATATATAAAAGGCAAACCTGACTGATTCATCTATCAACGCACAGCCGAAACTACTGAACGAATTTCGCTGAAATTTGGCATACAGATAGTTGTAATGACATAGACATCCGCTAAGAAAGGATTTTTGAAAATTCGCCCCCTAAGGGGGTGAAAAAGGGGTTAAAATTTTGTATGGAAGTCCGTCATTTTTAGAGCTAGAAGCCTGAAACTTTGTTTTTAGGTTAACGATTAGAAATAAACAATTACGTGTCCTAGGATTTTTGAAAATTCAACCCCTA
>QYTT01087797.1:23682-36688 GCA_006980735.1 Dasypogon diadema | reverse complement strand
GAGTACTGCTCTTTATAGGTTTAGACACTCGCTAATCTGCGGCTTTACCTCTCCTCCTCGGGAGTGACTTCGATTCCTGCGAAAGACATAGTGATTTGGTATCAGTAGCTGATGCAATTCTACTGACGTGAATTGTATTTGCGAAGCCACTGCGATATTGAAAAGTAACATTTCAATCCAACAATTGTGGATTAACTTACAACATTTCTCAGGTTTAATAAATTCCAACTTCCTCTCCCGCAAAAATACCCCCCCCCCCCCCCCCCCCCGCCTAAGCTGTACTGTGCTTTGTTGTACCCTGAGTTTAGGCAATAGCCTAAAAAGAGGTATTAATTGTTGGTTTGACTTGTTTTGTACTTGGTTAAATGAGGGCTTCACCTGTACTACATTAAAGCAGCAAAGTCGACTCATAGATCACCAGTGCGCACTCAAATAACTTCTGAGGCCCGTACCAGAAAACTACAACTACTTGTTTTACAAGAGACTTTAAAAAAAAAAAGGTGTAACACAAAATCACACCTGAAAAACCTGTGGAACAAATGAACAAGTCTAAATTTGCAAGGAAATTTCGACTTGTAAGCCATTCTGTACCACAAAACTACAAGGCAGTTTTAAAATAAGCGTTGACTTGTAGAAAAGGACTTAATTAGTAAATACTAGTAGTAGTAGTGTAAGTTGTAAGTGAACTTGTCACTGAACTTACTCTAAACTCGTCATGTATTAATTTCTTGCCTTAAACAATATGGTAAAATGTTATTTGTTTTTAAAATAGTTTTGAGAAATATATGGTCTTATTGCATCCTCGCTAATGATTAATTTTAGTAATGGACAGCAGTTCAAGTTCTGACGAAAGTAATGGTTGCGACTTTTGAGAACGCAGAAAAGTATATCGAGAAGTAACAAATTGTAATTTTTGTAACACCATACAATTTATTGAGAAATTTCGTGTTCCCAAGAACTTCGTATAGATTTAAACTTTGTCTAATACTTTTATATCGATATTAGTGTTAGTTCGATTTTATGTCGAATAGTTCATACAATATTTCAAAAATCAAAGTTGAGAAATTGTTTTAAATAAATTTTTACTACGGTTGCAAAAATGGACCTACTACACTTTCAAAATCAACAGGTCATATGTTGAAGATGGAAATAACCAGCCAAATGCCAGTGTTTAAAAACATATTAGGAGTGTCTCGATCTAGTCCATCTAGCCATGGACATTCATTATAACTACCAAAAGTGATGCTCTTTACCAACTTGATGACAAGATGGCCTTACTGTCGAATCGAAACACTACTGAAATTTCTTTAAAGGCTCGAACTTTACTGGCTATTTCCATCTTCAAAATTTTGTTTTTAATGAAACTTAAACAAGGCAAAACATTTTCCGAATTTGATTTTTGAAATTTAAGTTGCATTCACTACTCTTGTTCTATTTTTTCATTAAATGTTTACTTAATACCTCAATAAAACTAACAAATTCATATTACTAAAAAGGACGTAAACATTCACATGTATGCGGATGACGTTCAGTTGTATTTTATGGAGGATTACCTAGCTCGGATTAATGGGGATTTAGCCGGAATATATGAGTGGTCAATAGGTAATGAGTTAGTACTTAATCCTGCAAAGTCTCAATGCATAGTACTATCCCGTGGTCCTGTTGCGGCCCTCATACCTGATGTAGTTATAAAAAACCAGACGTTGCCGGTTTTAGACAAAGTTACAACTAGGCTGTGGCTTTGGGCCAAGATCTTGAGTTCTTCTCTAAGAGCAAGGCTAGTGAAGGCTCTAATTATCCCATATTTTTCGTATGGTAGCCTTGTCTTTCCTAAGATGGATAGCGACTGCCATCGTAAAATTAACGTGACTTATTTTGAATTCCTTACAAGTGTAGAAAATATTTTTGTGGTACGAGATTTAAAAGTACCGCTTGGACCCATGCCGGTGGTCAAGCGGGCTAAGGCGCACGTATGCAGAGTTTCTCCCCTGTTGGCGTGGGTTCAAATCCCGTACAGGATACGACGATTTACGTAGGTACCAATGGTTGAGGCAATTCTACTGACAAGAATTGCCACTGGGGTGTTGCACAGTAATAATTTCATGCCAAAAATTTGTGGCTCACTTGCAACATTTATCAGGTTAAAATTTCCCAATCTCCCTTTCCCTAATTTCCTTCCGACTAAGCTGTGCTGTGCGTATCATAGGGTGGTCCCCTAAGCTTAGACAATATCTTTAAAAAAGTACTCGTGAGGATAGACTTGCTGACTTATTTTCTACTTTTATTTTTTTCTTTTGTAACGGGCCCCTGGTCACCAGATTACGGAAGCGTATATACCTAAAGGCGCAAATCTTCGGTTAGGAGTGCGAAAACTAAAGCGTATCATCCCAATATAATTTCAAAAGTATAAATATGTTCATATTTTTAATTAGGCGAAAGGTGTAAATTGTTAGTACTCAGAAGTGAGAAAACAAAAGAATAAGGGTTATGTAGCGCAAATAACGTAGTTACTTAAAAATAAAACTTCTCCACCAGGTGCTTTATAATGGATATTTCCAAATAGTTTACGAGCATTCAGTACGCCATTTGGCCGACTTAAGAATATAAGAGTGGTCCCATTTAACTTAATGCAGGTTGAGTAATATACTTAAAAAGTAAATGAAAAATATGTTGTCAGTGACACCGAGGCAACATTAGGTTTGTTCTACTACCGCAGAGATGACAGCTTGGAAAGTTAGGGGAAAAATAAAATACCCAAGTGCAAATTAAAAAATAATATAAGCGGATTACTTTATTGCGGATAGCCGTTGAATGCGGTGGAAAATAAAAATTTTGAGTGTGGTATTTCACTTCTTATTCAACTCGCAAATGGTATAGAATTAGATTAACGATTTTGTGGAATAAAAATTCGTTAAACCAAGCAGCATTTTATTGTAATCCTTATCCTTGTAAAGAAGCAGGGAATTGTGCGCCACGGAACTATTTGGAGTTTACACGTAAGTTGTTAGTTGTAGTTTTTATTGAGACATTATAGATGGAGTGTTTCGGGACGAGAATCGCCAACTCTCTTAATTCACACCTTTATTTAACATCAACACACTTCACAAGTTTTCCTCTCTTTCGAGCTCGTACCTGTTCTTTGGATTTCGCGCTTCTGTGAATTCCGGAGAGTCCCCTGAAAATCTTTTAGTTACGCCATCAATAATCTGCCAGTAGTTTTACTCCACCTTCACTTGATAAGAAAATATGTTTTTTCTTCTTTCAAACATTATTATTACTTACTTATACATTGCGGTTTTGTACTGATTCATGGGGAGAAGGGCCATGAGATGTTAATAATATCTTAAGGCGGGCGGCGGCTTGAAAAAGTTAGGAACCACTGACCTAGAACATATCCATGATATGATAAACTCCATTGATGAAATTATTCTTCTTGGCGATTTTGTTATTCCATTTGTAACGCATAAAAATATTGATGATACACAGAAAAGAAATCGTTTAGTAGATGTCCGTCTGTCCGTCTGTCTGTCCGTCTGTCTGTCCACGCGTTATCACGAGAATGCATTAAGCTAGAGACTTTAAATTTGGTATACCTACAGATATCTTATTAAAACTGAAAGATCTTGTAAATGGGCCAATTTGGATAACTCTTTCATAGGGTTGCCGTATGAAACCTCCAAGTACATATATGAAATATAAAATCGATATTTTCCTTCTAAAACAAGAACGCTTCGAAGTAGATGAATAAAATTCGGCAGACACGTACTTTAATAAAACGCAAAATATGCTAGCAGAAAATGGAAAAAATCGGGAACACCTTTCATAGGGCTGCCATATGAAAGTTGGAAATGTAAATTGTTTTCAAAAATTTTTGCGATCGCCATGAAAATGCGTGCATATAGTTTTTCGAGGTTGCTGATTTCGAATTATTATTATTGAAATTCAAAGTGGTGGATCCAATATGGCTGACAGAGTTATCTAAATATCGACGAAATATTCGCTAATACCGAATATATAAGTATTTGGGATTGCTGATGACGAATTTGATACTAGCTTTTAAGAACTCAAAATGGCGGATAAGAGGGTGATGCAGTGCGCATTGAAGCAATTGTTAGGTGATTCCTAATAAAAAGATTTGTGAAACTCAACTTTGCTACTCAATTTAATTAAATAAAATGTTTCACAATATTTGCATCGTTGGTTAGATCCATAAAAGATATAAAAATTTTATTAATCCTCGGACTCAAGACAAATGAGATATATTATGGTGAGTTTCAAAATCGATATCTAGAAAAAATACAAATATAACACTCTCACCATAAACAGTAATTTCAATTGCTCTACTATTTCTAAAAAAAAAAATCGTGAATTTTTCCTGAACTGCAGAGAAATGTTGTAGCCTGCCTGAAAAGCATCTTCAAATGCTCAGAAATCCGTGTCCATTTCACAAATCCCCGAAAAATAACAGAATTCACAAAGTCGGCCCTTTTCATAGCGTTAAATGGAAAGCGCAAGCGGAACTGCACCATTTAACTAGCTCAAGGGCTACTACTGACATAAAGGACTGCAGCGTTTAATTAAATTACGACAAAGGGACTCGCCAAGTGCAGCAGCTCAGTTCAAAAAGACCGGTGCAGGCCTATCCTTTTGAAGCACTTTTTATTGCATTTTCATAATTAATTGTCCAATCCGTTTGCGAATTTTTATCCGAAAAGGGCCAGAGCGATGTTTATCGCGAAAATACTCCACATCAGCTCTCAGAACAGTTTGGGCCACTTGAAAGGAAGCGGAAACAGAGACCATGCCATGTTTTCATTGGTCCTGTCTTCACATAGAGGTAGCGGCGGCGGTGAGATCGCTTATCCACGTCCGAGCTTGATTGACCGCATTTGTTAGAAGTGACCACTTAGCAGGCTTATCAGGGTACAATTCGCCTATTGACGCACGAAAAACCAGCAAAAGCCGTCGGTAATTGAATGACATCCACTTCACCTGGATAGGAGCAGGAGCCCGAGTACGGTGAAATGGGGGTTGCTTGTGATAGAGGGCGGACGGCCCGCACTGGATTAAGTGCGGGGGTGGTTTACGTTTCCCGATTTTTCTCCTTTTTTGTTACGAGTTAATTTGTCAAAGAGATTTTAATCCTGTACGGTGCCGGATGGCTGGTTTCTACGCTGCAATGGCGGACTCATTCTCATAAGTGCATCGCTTAGTGCAGTTTGCATTTTGTTAATTCATTCAGGTGGGCTAAAGTAGGTACGTGTCGCACGGTTTTGTGTTGTTTTGTTCCTTTTTGTGGATTATGCGCAGAAGCCGTCGGTATGCAATCAGATTCAAAAGTCTTTTTTTAAAATCAAGTCTGAGTAGGAGGAGTAAAAAATTTCCGATTATTTACTTTGAGGGCAGTTTTAAAAGTGTTTTCACTGGTATTAGACTGCTAAAGAGTCTAAACAGTCAATTCGGTGCCGCAAATAGGATTAAATTCCCTTAGGAAGAAGACTTATTGAATTACATCAAAGCTCCTAATCAGCGTTGAAATCTTGATCCACTTTAACGCCCGTCTGACAAAAGTATCACTTTGATGCCGCCTAAGCAATAAAATGCAAAAAAGAACTCAACTCTCCTTAAACGAAAACCTCCTCCTACGTAAACAGTCCCTCACTAGACAGCGTGACAAGAAAATTGCAAAAATCCACCTCTGTGTGTTTAAAGAAAACCAAACAGAATCAGAAAACTGGCGAGGGTGCGGTGTGGTGCGGATAAATTTTATTGTCTGCATCCCCCGGCGAACAGTGAAATTCCCAAATTTCCCTATCACTACACCTTCATATCCGACTATAGTATTAGGCTTAACCAGCTTTCTAGGAGGACCACCTACCTTGAATTGGGAGGCAATAAAAGCTGAGTCCTAAAAAGATTCCGGTCACCACCACTTCTCACCGGCGCAGGATTTTGCGATCCACCCTGCAAGAAAGTTCCTTTTTTCGTCCCGAATTCATCTCCCTGTATAAGGGGGTAAAAGTTTTACTACTTATGATTTTCCGTATCTTTGCGAGAGGATTCTCATTGTGATGTATCTGTAGACAGCAGTAAAAATCCCTTGAGGTGATTTCGAAGCCTGGAGGTGGGGTGCACTGTTTACGAAGGAGGATTTCCTCTCAAGTGTTCAATTCAAATCGAAAAGAAAAAATTGACGAAGAAAAAAAAAACACAGAAAAAAAGCAAAAATAGTCAGTCACAAGGCGGCTATAAAATCGAAAACTCGTATGGGATCTAGTGCTTCGGGGCGGTGGGGGTGTAAAGTTGCAATTTTCAAGAGTTTCACAAGAAAACCTGAAGTCGCAAGCGAAAATAAATTGCGTTCTTCTCTAGCAGGGACTTGAAGCTCCTCATTGTTGTGGGTGGACTGAAGCGAACACACTCAGCGGTTTCAATTTCAGGGCTGGGCGGATGCCTCACCCTTTAAACTCAATCTTTGTACAGCCACCTATCTGCCAAGGAATTCCAACAGTGTCTTTTGATGGATTTCAATCGTTTTTATCTGATTCAATTTATTTCTTCCGCGATCGAATTAAATTGAAAACAGTCCAAAAATTTTGATAGCGACGAGATTCCGCTTTGATTTATTTATTTAATTATCTTGTTTCTACTAATGGAAAGAACTTTCGCTGGAATAATTTATTGGAATAGTACGTCGCTTTAAAACGTGGCGCACTAATAGGAACATAGCCTTCGAAAGCTTGATTTTGCTTTACCTCAAGGTAAAAAACTTTTATAGACTTGCTCAGGTATTTATCTGCACCTCTACCAGAAGCCTATTACTAGCTGTTAAGCTACTCCATCTACCGATTTGAAAATTGATGCAAATTCAGGTTGCCACGGCTCGCAGAGTGTATTATTTTTGGTTTTGTGAAAATATTACTTCTGTGAAGTTCTACTCTCAAAGACAACCGAAACTAATTTCCAGGTTTGTAACTCTTGGTTTATCTTTTGTGTATCAGCTAAGCCCGAAACATTTCCAACACTTATTTACGATATTGAAGACATGTTCAAAATCGAAATTGTATTTCCATCTCCAGCATACCCACATTAATTGACGTTTAGGTAATTTAGTTTAGACCAATAGTCGATATTTAACTAAAGTCGATGATATTTGAAAAACCTTACTTGAAGTACTTCGAAAAATTCTTTTAAAGGATTAAAAACATAATAAACTCCTTCCAACTGGCTGCGTTCCTCATTCCAAGACGGCACTTAACTTTATATAAAAGATTTTAGATATTTTCATTTGGAAAATTATTTTTTACTAGGAGACCCCTGTGCAATTGCACAAATTGAATATGAGTGGCTTAACGTTTTTATATGTTCCCTCAATTTGCAATTAAGGCAAGAGGCGCGTTTTTTTGGAGGTGTCCCTGTAGGCCTAATCCTCTCATGCAAGCAAGAATTAAAATGATACATGCAAAATATTTTACCATGCAGAAATTGACATTTCTCTGTCTCTTCTGTTTAGCCCTTAAAAGTCACTGCAAAAACTGAAATCTTGAGCAGATCCATACTATGCAATAAAAGTTTAAAATAATAGAGGAAATGAGAAAAAGTTCCAATAAATCCATGTATTGCATACTTATCGGTGGCAAACACCGCACTTAACACCAAAGTTACCCAGGAACGCAACCCCAAAGTAATGAACACAACCCCGAACAGATGCGGATCAGTTTTGCCATTATAAAATAAGAAGATAAAGACCTGGATTCGGAAAATCCCATAGTGACCTTTGCATACTCAAGATAGCGTAAAAATTTGAACTCGAATTGTGCCATAATAAAAAGGGCAATAACTGTAGATTTTTTTAGGTATATTAAAAGAAATAGGTAAATGTAATATTTTTAAGTGATTACCAATTACTCCGTAATTAAAATAAATAAACTGAGACATAATATCCCCTAAAGAGTGGCGAAATTTTTATGCACGCACCTTTAAGGTAAACACAAAAGTTGTGCCGTTTTTGAGGTGACAATGCTCTCTCCATATATATTTCATTTCGGTGACCAGACCAGACCTTCGAGCATGTGGGTATGAAGTGGAACTCAGGCAAAATTTTCGTGGCCAAATTTGAAGTGGTGTGAGTCTACACAAATACTTTGAAAAACGTGCAAAGTAGTAGTAAAGTATTTTGGCATGGGTAGGCGCAATAATTTTTAGTCCAAACTCTTAGCTGTCTTCAAAAATTATTTATTTTTTAATGCAAGTCAAACATTTTTAAGGAAGCCTCCCTCCTCCTTTTTCAACCGGGCTTGGGACTGGCTTTGGCGGAGTTGCGGCGATGGCGGACAATTTATGTATTTCCGAAAGGTTAAATTTTATTGCCCCCGCAAGGCATAGCTATTTTGTGCCGGCTCTGAACATTCCTACAAACAAAATTGTGTCAAATTATATTATGTTAAATTTTGCTAATTAGAAATAATCCTGAAAGAAAATTATATTTTTTTGCATGAAATCTATAAAAAGAAAGCAATTTTATTTCATATCACCCACGTAGTATGAAATGATATTCCGGGCTTTGCACGTTTCCATTCTATTTTCACACATTTTCACTACACACTTCATCATTGTTATAGTTTTTAGAATTATTTATTTAAAATCTGAAATTAGTTCACTATTTTTCGCGGAATTAACGATTTTAAAACACCGCGTTAGTTATTGAACACTTTTAAACTGTTTTTTTCTGGTTTTGCTGTTAAAAATTTGACAGCTAGTTTGAAACTCAACCTACAAACAATCCTGGTTGACACATCAAAATTGGCCACGCTCATGTACAGGGTTTTTACACGTAACGCCCCATCCTTTACTGTATGATCGAAGGCTGCTACTACACCTAATGATGGGTGCAGAAATGTTTTAAAGCACGTCTATCGTAGTAATGCCGTATAAAAAATACATTTCTTTTCGTCAAGTCCTTCGTTGTTTTATTGACATATTATTGTTTTGACATTTCTCAAGAAATTGAATTGAAAAGTGGTTGAAAAAATGTATTCGATTGCTATATTCCTTGAAAATTATGGTAGTGACGAAAATTTCTAATGTATCAAGGTTAAGAAAGAGCATAAGAGACAATGCAAACCCATTATAACTCCCTGATGTATGGTATGCTTTTAATTTGTGAGTTAAATAAATAATGTTAATATTTATATTTCTTAGATTTCAGAGTTCATTTTAATTGAATAAAAGTGCCTTTATGGATGTATTTAATAGCATTCAATTCCAGATATTTTAAAATTGTTAGGAAGATAGCGGATATCCTCTAGAGCCCTAGTGTATAACTCCATTTAGATCAGCAACAGATAATAGAGAGAAGAGATTTAACACTATACATTCCAAAACACGCACTATACATTCCGAATCTCGGGAACTATTGTATTCGCCACAAAAAGCATGAAAATTATAAATACATGTGCCGTATATCACACTATTTGTTTATATTATAAATTATTATATGAGAATAATGAGAATAGCAGTAGCAGTAGTGATTTGGAAATTAATATAGAGGTCTGAATGCCAGATCAATGCTCAAGTAGTGTAACGGAGGAATCGAGAAGAATAAGAAATGAAATTGCAAATGTTTTATGCCCGGTTTTTCAGTTAACGTTTAAACTTCGTTTAACGCTAGCTATAGTTTAAGCTGACGTGTAAAATATAATGGTGTTTTTTTGGTTTAAACCTAAGCAACAGTTTAAACGGAGTTTAACTTAAAAGGCCGCATTTGTTGGTTTAAACTGAGATTTTCTATGCAATCAATCGTTGTTCGAGTGATTTCTGGTGATTTTGTGGTGTAAATTGTGTTATCTTAAATTAATGAAATGAATTCGGGTTTTGAAAATTTAAGTGATAAGGAATATGCTTCTATTATTATTTATTCAACTCGAACAAGAGTGATTCGTTTGAGACCGAATCATTTCAACCCATGGAGTGATATAAATTTTTATAGCAGATTCCGATTGAGTAAACAGACTGCGCAAATGGTTCTAAATCAAATAGCACATAGAATAGAAAATAAAACAAATTGGTGAGTAAAAAATTGAATATTGATTAAGGGAAAATTAGTAGTGGCAAAGTTTGTAAAAGAACTAGCTCAGCTCATTTCAGCTCAGAAATTTGAGCTAGCTCAGCTCGCATTTGAGCTAACTCAAACTTCTAAGCTACAATGAGCTGTACTGGCTGTTACAAATATCTTCTGTTGACTGAATATTTTTTTTCTCCTACCTCTTAGTAGAAGGAAGTAGATGGGTTAATTATAACATAATAGAATAGTCGACTTTAGATATATTTCATAAGCAAGTGCTTCCAATTCCAATACAGAATGTGCGACTGAGCAGCTTATAACTGATTCCAGTACTACACATTTAAGGTCTAATAATTTTTATTTCTTTTGTTCGTAGACTTGCCAAAAAGAGGGCGAGGGACTGCTAAAAAGTGCAATTCTAGGGCAAAAGGACTGATATCTCGAGATATCGGTATGTGTTTGGCCTAAAATTAAAGCGGGATGCATTTCGTAGGCGGAAATGTGTTCTATGCTACAATGCGTCAATGTTTTATGCGAGCTTATCGGGTACCTAAGGTATAAGCCTTCTTACATTTCAATCGTGTTCTAATAATTCTTCTTCTGAAGTAAAATTAGCACTTCTTTTTACATTCATGTCTAAACACACTCTCTCAACTATTTACTTTTAAAATCACTTCACTTGAAAATAAACTGGAATAGTTAGCGGCGGAAAAGTAGAAATTTTAAATACCATTTGAATTTGATATTTAGACAAGAAATGTTGAACGTTCGTTTAGTTAAACGCTCGTTTAACTTTTTCCTTCCTTAAGTTTATACATCTTTTTTAAAATAGAATGCAGTCTCCTTGCTCTGTTCTTCTATTAAAAGTGTTAAAGTGTTCACAAAGTTCTTTATATAAATTTTCTCGTATAGACACAATTCTAAAGTGGCACTTTAATTTTTCTTGTCGTTGTTGGAGTTTGTTTTTGAATATTGTCTCTGTTATTGTTTTTATCTTCTATCACAAATTCAACATTTTCAGAATCCCCACGTTTTCTATTATTATTAATACTGTCATTAGGAACTAGATTGTTATCAACAATATTACGCACATTTTGTGCCAAGTGCGAACAATGGCCGAAACTCCTACTATTATTTATCCCTTCTACATTTTTCCTCAAATTAATATTAAATATTAAATTAATCCTTTTTATTAAATATTAATTTCCTGTTTATATTAAACCTATATTGAGACTATATCTGAAAAAGAAATCGTTAATTATTGGGAAGGTAAATGCTCAAACATTTACATTTTTCCATTCCGCAGGCTGTCTTATTAGAGGACCTAAAGAAATTAATTTATTTGTCAATGATTTCCATCCACTTTTATCTTTTTCTGCATTTGTAAACCTTTCGGCAATCCTGGGTGCTCCTCCATAAATTCTACCATAACTCATAAATAAATCTAAGTTTTCTTTATTTGTTTTTATTGTAAAACTTACATTTTAGCAAATATATTTAAAATAAATTCCTCTCTTACTCTCACTTGGTAAGTCAAAGCTTGTAAACAAAACCAGTACGGCAGGCTAATAGCAGCGTAAGAAAATACGATGATATTTACGATGAATTTTACGATAAATTTTACGACACTGGACTTAGTGATGCCAATGGCATAATTTACGATTTTCGTAAAATCGTACCGTACTCCGTGATACAGCTGCTGAATTGACCCACAGACGATGGTATATTGAGGCCATGTGTAAATGGAATATACACCGCGCTTCGCTTTATTCAGTTTCAATCGTTATTCTTATCACCACCAGATACTATATTATTATAAATCCCTTCAGCAACGGGTGGATTAATGTTTATTGTACGCAATAAACGATCTAGGAGAAGTGAAACCAACATTACAAACCAGCTCCTGCTCAGCTATCAACAGGCCCCTGATGTTTTTTTTATTCAACCACAATTCCTCGATAAGGAGTTAACCTAATTATTGGATGGCTACCTATTTCCAATGCAGTTTTACTTTCTTGTAGGCTTGCCTAAACCGTCCATTTTAGGTCCAACGTAGAGGAAGTGGCGCACCCTACTATACAGATAAACTTGAAAGTCCCCAAAGATAAAATTGAAAAGTAACCTCGACTCTTTTTGGGGCGCTATAAGAAATATTTGTCAAGTAATGCGCTCCTACTATAAATATAATATTATCAGAGGTATGGAAGTTGATAGAAACAACAACTTCCATACCTGTGACAATATTATATTTATAGCACTGATCCTGACTTCTTCCTTTATTTATTTTTCATACTTTTTTCTACTGCTGTTTTAAGCTTGGTGGTACTGCCATTGTTGTGTTGTACACAACTCATCCCATGTAATTTAACCGACAAACGTGTGAGCTTTCTTTTCTCTACTAGAGCAGGAAGTACCACTTTTGATTGATGTTTGGACATCACATTCTACACCAGAAGGTTTTACCTGTCAAGAGTAGGGTACTTAGACTTAGTTGATGCAGCTGAAATAACAAAACCAGTTTTATTTTTATAAATTATAAAAACTAGGAGCAGAATTCTCTTTCTTTCTCAGCAGAAAAACTTTAATCATCCGTAAGCCCCACCGACAAGATTGAACATAAATCTTATGAATACGAACCCCTGCGTTATTCATATTTCACTGATACCACTAGGGGATGAACGTGAGTTATTTACATATTTAAGAGTATTCGGTACACTGGTAATTCATGTCCATTCAGCACTATTTCTAATTTCAAATACCCGTCGGCATAATACCTTAGTATCTCGTCTTTCAAATTTGACATCCCATAGTTTCGGAACCCGCACATCATAGAAGTCTGAAATAAAAACATGGTGTGGTAGGTCTTTGAGGCTTTTTGCGAGAGTCGATTTTTGATCGAATCTAAGTCTAATCGACTTCAAGTCAAAAATTGGCATTGTGAGA
>QYTT01087797.1:2967-18951 GCA_006980735.1 Dasypogon diadema | reverse complement strand
CATCAATAATTGTTGGTTTAATTGTTTTACCTAACCGTCTAGGTTAGGTAGTACAGAAAACATCAACTTTGTTGTGATAAAATCTGTAAAATACAAAGGAATGGCAATCATAAGTGTAAATAAAATGTTTTGAATGGCTGCCTTCAGATTATGAGGACATTCAATAAATTCTGTGACTTTTCGCAACTCTTTAATTTCTCTAGAAGAATGCAGCTACCTTTATCCTTAATTTTCTTTTCATAGAATTTCACGCTTTTCAATATGAAGTCATCAAATTTTCCAAGAAGTAAATTTGCCTTTCCAGGATACAAATGGTCGAAGTCTACTTCTATCTAATTTTTCTAAAATATATAGAAACTTACTTCACAAAATTAATACATTTTAGTGTTACCAATTTGTACCCATAAGCATATTTAAACCTGGGCCATTCTTTTAATAGGTAAGATATTCCCACATCCGGCGAGTTTTTAAATTCTTCCAATTTGATAATCGCTGTCTCTTTCCATAAATCGATAAGATTCTTCTCGGGAAGGACTTCGTTCTGTAAACGTATTTTAATGTCTGAAAGTGAGGCTAAGTGATAAATATTTTATTTTAGCTGACTTTAGAACTAATGTTCTATTTTACCTACATAAATTCGTTTCACAAGCGCTTTGTAGAGACAGAGAAATCTCACTTTTCTCCCCTTTCAGTTCTGAAGATTTGGTCAGTTTCAAATATTTTGTCTTAAAACATACACTGCTGTACCGGTCATACAATCTACCGCTTGGATTCTTGCTCTTCAAACGTGGTTTGTAGTATAATTCCTACAATAGAATAATTAATAACAAAAAAAACAAAGTGTTTCCAAAAACATTACAGGGTCCTCATTTATGAAAACGATTTTAATAGCTTGTGCTATACTTTTGAAATCTTCTCGTGTAAGCCGTTTTCTATTTCCAGTACAATAGTCTATAATAATGTGCACCAGATTTCGCTGGGGCTCCGGCTCTAATTTTTCTATCCAAAATCACTTGTCTTTTAATACTTTTCCCTAAAAGTGCATTTAAGTCTTCTGCACAGGACAAGTCAAACTTGTCAATAACTGTTAGAGGTTTACTTAATCTGAGACAAAACAGAAACACCTTTAATGATTCTGTCCATTTATTGACAGAATTATTCATGGACTCTGTGGAAATTTCTTCCAATTCTAAAGGCAGACCCTTAAAAACATTTATGAGTTCGACAATTATTATTTTTATTTTTCAATAAACTGTATTTGTAACATGCCTGAGGAACATCTAGAATTATCTCAAATAACTTTTTAGCATTACTGCTCTGAATATTCGATAAATAATGTTTTAATTTTGAATTAAACATGGTTTCTCTCCATTCTTTAAAACCAGACGTGAACAGAATTTGCTGACCGAAACTTATATTCCCTTTAGAGAAAAGTGCGGGAATGTCGGCTAGTCTCATTACACGTAAAACTTAAAAAGTAATTTCTTCGTTTTGCAGGATTTGAATTTAAATCCCAGGAGATGAATAAATGTCTTTCACTTGGAGCAATATCATTAACAACAATAACACTTTCTTCAGGTACTACATTGATTGCTCCTTGTATTACGTCCATGTAAACTTGAATTACATTGTCACCAGTATTTTGAGAACAAACTTCAATACTTCCTTCAAATGGATTTAAAACTTGAAAAAAAATATACTCAGACATTTTTAATTTTCGTTACTAAATAACACACAAACCTTTGAATTGAATAATCAGAACACTCCACTGATAAATTTACTACACTGTTCCACAATAAATTTTATAAAAAATATTTGCGCTGTACAAATGCTTTTGATATTTTACATTGCAACACGGAAAATGAAATGTTTTAAAGACATGAACTGCAGAGATCATATGCAACAGACAAATAGAAACAGGTTGAGACGAACATCGTAGCCAAATACGTAGAGAAAATGTAGACAGTTTGAAACAAAAGTTCTACACGTTTAAACCCGACATGCTTTGATTTTAAAGTAAAATTTTCTACATTTTGAAAATAGATTTTTCGTAACACTTGAATTAAGATTTTTTGAAACAATAACTGCTGGAAAAATCGAATTTGTTAAAATAAAAGTTTTTCAGTTTAGAACAAAATTTTTCATGCTACTTTCAAAAGTTTTCTTCAATTTTGAGGGCAAAATTTTGAAACTTTTATTTCAAAAAAGCATGATTTCTCTCAGTGTAACGCATACAAAGCGAACTAATTAATCTACAACAAATCAAATTAGAACAAAAAGAAAGAAAAATGTCATCCCTAAGCAATCCATTCGCTTGTGTTCGATAATTTTCGGAAGTATTTCTAGGAGAGTCAGGAAAACGAACTATTTAAACTATAGGTATGCGAAATCAAAGGTGGTATTATCTGCAAAACTGGAAAGGACATTTGGCTTCTATAGTTTCGGTCATTAGCTAAAATTGATTCACAATTATTATTTAGCTAATTACACTCCACCAGGTACTTCATTGCACCGAAATCTATTCCTCATTGAAATTGAAATAACTACTTAATCTCCTTAAAGCTGAAAGGCTGTTCAGTGGAGCCTTTTCCCAGTTTCTGCCTGCCTACTCAGCAGATGAGCCTTTTTATAAAACATCTCTTCCGAAGTAATGGCAGGATGGAACTCTGAAAAGCCATACTTCGCAAGAAGTGCGACACATGCACCCTTAGATGACACGAGTGAATAGCAGGATCCCCGTGGCTCCTTATTACCTTTTATGTGAGCTGAGTTAATTAATGCTGCAACCTCATTAAAACCCAACACCCTCTCATTTTCATCTGCATATTTAGTGCCTTGCACAAAAAGTAGGAAAGCAGGGAATGGCGTTTCCACATTTCCTTTCGGGTTCCAGCTTACAGCCGTGTCTAAATTGCAGTTTGGTATGAAACCGCGAGCAGAGCCATAAAGGCGACATGTGTTGCCGCCAGCCATTTTTTCTTCTGCACATCTTCAGTTTATGTGGCGTATGTGTCGCCATCTTTTTATGGCACCTTATTTTATGCGCACATCTTAAGACTTGTAGCCAACATTTCTCTAGGAATTATATCGTAGGGTAAGTCCACTGCCTCTAAGAATGAAAAATGGAGATGAGGTGGTTCTGTCATCTTCCTGGAGACTTGTGTGCTCCTTGGGCCGGGGGCCAGCTTCTATGCGATGAAAAGATATTCACAAGGCTGTCGGTCTAATGTGTTGTAATTATCGCATATCTAGGCGTCTCTATGGCCTTTCAAGCTTTCTAGACTATGAACTGAGTTGCGTGACTTGACGCCATGAAAATTATGCCAATTTTAATACATGAGAAATGGTGCTTGGCATATGAGCCAGATGATAGCGATGGAAATTTTATTCCAGCAATTTAAGCGCATGGAATTGCTGATACGGAACCAAAAGGTGGAACAAATTAAATAAATTTGACACCTTTAATGAAAATTGCACCATTTTTGCATTTGGATGTGTCTTGGATGAGCTGCTGCCGTGCAGATTATTTATGAGTTTAGCGCACTGGAAGAGAAGTAATTGCTGGAAAGGTTTTAATTTAGAAGAGTCGCCTACATCATGCAAAGCATGTCCAACCATTTAAAATACCACTTCCTGTTGAATTAATATAGGAATATCTTGCGGAGATGCAACCAAATAAAATTATTCCCTGCACAGTGTCCAATAAGCGTTACAAATTGAGTCTGAGTCCAGGAAAATATCTTTCTATCTGGAACTATGGCACGATCGTCTTTTCCGTTCTAAGCAGATGAGAATCAAAACTCGATCGCCGACAACAATGGGCGGCAAGAGTCAGAACGCTGGCAGACACGGAATCTGCACGGTGGTACCATCAATTCCTTGAATATTGGTGGCGAAAGAATGCCAGTTCGAAGTTATCTGGGGAGTTAGTGGCGACGACAGCCCTTTGCAGCGTTGGCGACGATCATGACCACGGCGGGCACACTCTGAACCCAAAGCAAAAGAAATTTATGTGGACCGAAGCGAAAAACGTTGCACAACAGAAATTTACAAGGCTTACAAGTGAAAAACAAAAGTCCAGAAAAAAGAAGCACTTTGGCGGTTCCTAAGAGCCCCGGACAGAGATGGAGCCACAGAAACAATGAAAGTGAGCGAAACGTGAAATCGACGTAACAAATGTAATCAAGTGGCGCCGTTGGTGGAAATATTTCGGACCACCTGGAATGCGCACGATTCTCCGATCGAGCTGCTATGATATACTGCTGAAGGCTGGGGCCGGTGCTTGGGTAGAAGGTTCCGGGCGGACGGATGAAATTTAAATAATCAGCCAAGAACGGGAGCAACAAAAACCGATCCTCATGGAACATTGCCCAGGCATTACACTAACACTGGTGTCTGGGTATTTGTTATACAAGAGGACTATGATCGTGTCGAAGAGCGAAGAAAGCAGATCAAAAGGGCAGATCAGATGATGGACAGTTCAGTGGCTAAATGAGATTAAATACAAGAAAGGCTGCGTCTCTGGTACCCGCATCTATTTGAATGGCCATGCATGCTTACCTGAGATGACCTTACCCAGGTAATTACTAGACATAAAAGACGTGATTCAATGAATACAGCTCCTGACACTGATAGGTCATGGTGTTTGAGGTCCGCTGGATTAGACAGGATTATTCCACTTGGCGCCGATGAGAATTCTGGGAAGATTCTCGTGCCTCAAGTACGTGTGTCGGCTCTTTACATGTTTTTAGCAATTACTGCTTGCACTCGAGTTTAAAAAGACCAAGTGGATGAAATTATCTGGGAATTATTTATCCTTGTGGCGAGTATGGAGATCTTCATCAGGTTTCAAATGAGAAAATTCAAATCAAATGCGGTTGAAGAAGTTTTACGTTGAAAATGTTTGTGGTAAGAATGAAATAAATTAAAAAGCTTTGTCCGTGCGACCACCTTACAAATAGGAGAAAAAAGAAACCATTGAAAGGTGGTTTCCCGTAGTAATGTCACGGAATTTAGCCCAAATAATATTGAGCCGCCAGCAAGTTAAGAAAAAAACCACCACAATCCTTAACAAAGACCTTTAATTCAGCCTAAGAGCTGGCAATGTTTCCGAGGATGTGTCCACGTGTCTCAATAGTTTAGAAAATCTCTTGCAGGAGGAGAAGTCTTTCTTATTTCCTTTGGGGTATATGAACACGTTTCACACTGGAGAGTCCTAAACGGAAGAATGCAAATACACTTTAATGGTGAAGGCATTCGGCTGAGATGTATTTCCTCTTAACCCTAAACACTACTTATGACTTTCCGATCCCTTACTCTCTTAAAGAAGTAAATAGGGATCTATCCTTGAGCCAAGCCAAATCAATTAACCGTATCACTGGATAGACTAGTCTAGGGGCGCTCAAATATGGCACCTCCACCAACTGCAGTCCTCTCCATTTGTCGAGCCGCAGGACAGGTGTGCTTCCAAATGCAGCGACAACTGCAACCGCAGGATTGGCACCAGGTAAAGTCAGCAGAGGGAAAACTTTGGTGGGCACCGCGTAGCGGAAGAAGCAATCAGCTGGGAGGCTTGCTTCCACTAAGGCAATGAGAATTGCCAAAGCAGCTGGAGGCATCTCAAAAGAGAGCCCGAAGCCATCCACCTCACGGAGTGAAACAAGACAACAACCGCGGGGATCGGTGGGACAAGTGTACCGGCCAGCCAAAACTGCGAGGCTTATTCAATGGTCCACATCAGAGCAAGAACTATGAGCGCCATTAGGATGCTTCAGGAAAATGTGCACCATGTCAAAAAGGCATCAATCACACCGTGCACAATCTTCGTCGACGAAGATGTAATCATCGCGCTCATTCAGGATCCCTGGGTTGTTAGTGTCAACTTCATTTTTTTTTAAATGCAAAGTAAAAATTTGGCACCAACCCCACATTATATACGTTTATAATTATATATATATTTTTAATGCTTTTTTTGCCATTGCAAAGTTGCAGGCAGTAGGATGGGCTGCACATTTGAAGCTGATCTGCGAATATGTCATAAAAACTAGTCGCTGCAATTTACTATATACTCATTACAATCTTTTCTTCCCTACATCTTGAATATAACATAAATGGTCTAAACCAATTGTAGCTTCAGATACTTACAGTAAGCGGGCTCTTTCTTTCAGAAGCCTTTTAATACAGTCTTTACAACAACTCTTTACACTACGACTTAAGCTAATCATAGTTTTCTTCCTGTATATTTTGTATGCTTATTGCACCAACTGGGATTCCACTTTCCGAATCTAAATGAGCCCTGGGGGCATATTCCGGTTCAGTGAAAAGTCTGTGATAAAATGAAAAGTTAGCCGAGTCATTTTTCCAAATGCTAAAAGATTAAGATTGTATCCCAGCTAACTACTCATTTTATCACCGATTTTTTAGTAAAACAGAATATGCCCCCTGGTGATATTTTTTATCTAGAAAAGAAATCTATTAGCTTTAGACAATCAGCAAATTTGTGTAAAGAGGATACAAAATGGATAAAAAGTGTCGAAGTTTTTAAATACCATCTCGACAGCCTTACATTTGTCTATTTCAAAGCCATCATATTCTGCCAGCTAAAGGCCTAAGAAAAGATTGTTCTTTGCAATAATCGAAACCATTAAAAGTCTCAGGTTGTTCATTTGAAATAACTGAAACCATAAATCCTGATGACCAAATGCCTAAAAAATTTCCATCTATATTATCCTGATGCAAAACTATGCCACTATTACTTGCTTGAAATGCTTGCTTGGATTTAACCTAGTATTTCACAATTATGCTACGACTTACCAACTTCATACCAACAAAGGCTATACCCTCTATATTAAAATTTCGACATGCTATAAAGTAATTTATTACTTTTTTTATTTGTCACTTGCTTCGATCTAATGGTACCATACAATTTTCGTTTTAGTCCTCTTTTTATAAAGGAGGGCACCTTGAACTCCGGTTCAATGGCGAACAATTTCTTTCAATTACACTTACTCATAAAAAATAGGCACAAAGATATTACATATCAAAAGGGACGGGGAGAATTATACGTATCTATATGTTCATTCACTTACCTTCTAATATGTCAAACTTATCATCTCATGTACCAGGTGGATACTAGGTACCTAACATATCTCAAGTGTTGCGAACATTACGACCATACTTTATTCCACATCTCAAAATTTGACTTATTGAGACATGCTTCCAAAGCCAAGTGTCTTTGCCTTTAAAGGTCTAATTTTCGACTTATGTAAACAATAATTTCGCTACGAGGGAACAAAACCCGCGGAAATATACGGAAAAGGTCGAAATGAAAATTATAAGTAATTTGTCCAATAATTTCCATCCTCTAGCCTTCCTCCTCTTCCTACTATTAGAGTCAATCCCTCTGCCTGCCAACTACTAAAATTGTAAAGAAAGTTGCACAAGACTTCGTCTAGATTCAATAGAATGTCCGATTCGAACAGAGAATCCCACAAAGGTAATTGTTGGCTATGCTGCCATGCCTCGATGATTAAAATTTCATAGCGATGGGCGGTAATTGGACTAATTTAATGGCAACACAGTACAGAGTTTGCCCTAAAACGTGTATTCAGCAAATATAAATGGATTGCAACTATGTTTTGTTTCATTGCGTTATGTGATGACAACGTAGGGATTGGTTGCATGATTAACCACTGGGCACGATTAGTTTTTCAAGCTTAACTCAATTCTCCTACCACTTGTTCTGAGTCTTTAATGGGTTTCCCGAATGAGGTTTCTCGCGCCTGCAACACGATAGGAAGTGAACTTCAATGAATGATAAAAATTTTTTAATTTGAAGTTTAATTGATGGATTGCTAAACATTCCTAAGTAAACGGTACTAATACGTGCAACAAGTTATATTCTGTCTTAGGTAACTTCCTCAATGTGAGAATATCTTCTAGTTATAGGAACAAATGCCGTTTCATTTTATTGCAAAATAAAATTTACAGGGTTCTTTTCATGTAGTTACGCACTCTGTAGCTAACTGGAAAATGCACATTAAAAATTGGTCCTTCGAACCGGATTATGTTTAATATCTAATATCGAATTTTCTACCTGTTGCAACTGCAACAAATTTGGGATATATTCAGTGGCAAGGAGATATTGTCGTATTGTCGCTTTATTGAGAGAGGCTTTTCTTTAAAGAAACCATCAATGTCACAAATGGTGAAGGTGCTTTCAAAAATGTATGCAGAGTGTTTAGGGTGGAGAGTGAAATATCTTCAGGACTTCAATTTCAATTCAATTCAGTTTCTTACAAAACAAATACACAATTAAAATATACAATTTTATCTATGTGCAGAAAGAATAATAAAAGTTTAAAATTTTAATCTTTGAACTGATTTCTGTGAATACAATAGCTCTTTTCTACTATATATTCAGGTAACTGGGATTGATAAAGTTGTTTTTCAGATTGAAACGGTTGCAATTGGTTGTATTTGAACTCGAAAAAGTTGTCATATATTTGAAATTGTTGACGCTAATTTTGACTTGGTTGGTCTTGTTTTTGAAATAGGTGTGCTTGATTTTGATTTGGTTGGCGTTGAAATTGATTTGTTTGGGCTTCAATTTGATCTAGTTGTAGCTGTTCTTGGAATGGTTGCATTTGAATTGTAAATGTTATATAAAAAGATATTTTGTAAATTTTTTATTGATGGTGTTATTCAATGCTTGAAAAATATTCCAGGAATCAACAGTGCCAAAACGTTTCCACCTGTCATTTGCCTGGTTATGTTGAAAAGTAAAGTTTTAAATTCGTGTGGTGATCCATGGGCAACAGGGATGAATAGTATTCCTAGTTATTACAGGTACGCATGCATTTGTAGAAGAGATATTTAATTAGGCGCTTGATATTAATAGTTTGGTAGACGTGAAGGAGTTGCTGGGTCAAGTAATGCGGCTTCATCTAATAAGGAATCGACATCAGTAAGATTGAAATCTCGATAAGTAAAATTTTTATAAAGGAAGTTTGGTTGAGAAATGAGACAAGATTGCTGCTATCCAGAATTACAACTCAGCGGATGAGCTGTGGATTTGCTTAGGTCGAGGGTAAAGCTAAAAACTTGATAGGAATCAGGTAAACTGATAATTTACGTAGCGGTTTTGATGGGTGTAAACACTGGAAGTATGAGTTTAACAGGTCAATATTCTAAGTGAGCTAATTTTAATAAGCAGACAATAAATGAAGTTTAATAGTTCTGATGTGTAACCAATTATATATGGGTTCAACTGAGGTCATTGTTTTAGGAAGTTCCTCCATAGCATTCTGCCAGTAGTTTATAAATTTCTTCGGTTGTCTTAGGTCAGGTTGGCCAATCCAGTCTCTCCCCATGACTGGAAAGCAGCCTTGATGTAACTTTTGGATAGGCCGCAAAAGGCTGTGGACAAATGAAAGTAGATTTACTACCCTTTTTATCAAACGGATCCGTCATTTCCTTCGACGCCCTCATACCCTGACATACACATTAAAGTAATATCTTAAATATCATCGATGATTTTCAAGTGACCACTTTTGCAGATAGGTTCATTGTTAAAAGCTTTTACGCACTGAGTCCTGCCTCTCAATATCCTATATGATAGATAGGGTATATTAGTTTTGATCCAACGTTTGTAACGCATAGAACCAATAGTGCTAAAGCAGAATCAATTATATACATATGCTCAGAATGTGATAGTAAATCGATTTAAGCATGTCCATCTGTCCGTCCGTCCGTCCGTCTGTGTACACGATAACTCAAAAATGAATTGAGCTAGGAGGCTGAAATTTGGTATACGTTACTTTCAGAAAATTTGCTGATCTAAGTTCAAAAATGGGGCGGATCCCCCCCTCCTCTCCATATTGAATTTTTGGATTATTGGGCATAATTTAAATAGGGAACAACGTATTTAGTAAGGAGCATTTCTATGACATGCTTGACTAATCCAATGAAAACAGCTCATATTCCCCCACTCCTTGGTCGGACCGCCATATTGAATTTCCAGATTATTGGACAAAATTTGAAAAGGAAACAACCTATCAGTCTAAAATTTATAGGCCTATAGGGTGTCAAGTAATCAGCCTAAGGCTGATTATATATTTTGTGTTTTTTTACATGGAGATGTCAGGAAAGGAAGCTGAACAGAGCTTCCAAATCTCTAATGGGGCGGGTTCTCATTAGACCAGTAACTCCTAGACAAGTAAAATTTTGAATCCTTTACAGGATTCAGGTTGTGCTGTCTTTTTTGACTTTTTGGAGGACCATACTAAGGCAGCATAGGTGACCATCGGTCTTAATATAACCAAGTATGATCAAGTTTTGTCAAAGAACCTTTGTGAGTGCCATAGCGTTGATATGGCTTGATCTTTACTGTTTTAAGTTGAGAGTTCCAAGTGAGATGCGCGTCGGTCCAGAGTTAGACCTAAATATTTGTTCTCAGTTGAGAACTGAATGATGGTCCCCTAAAGAGTTGGAGCTTCGAATAAAAGCTTCCTCCAAAATAATTTTGTGTGCGTTAACTCTCAAATAGACCTGATTTCATCAGTGGTGAACTGGGTCTAGGGCACTTTACATCTTATCAGAGATACGATTATCAGAACAGTGTCGGGCAAAGGGAAAACTGTAAGGAAACAAATTAAAGAACGATCGTTTCTGAACTCTAGAAATTATATATCTTTATTCCATGAAACCTAAAATTATATTACGGCGACAAATGATTCCTTTTTGGGGACAGCCTATTATGATAGCTTTATTGTCTGTCTTGAGAGCAGAGGCTCTTATCAATAGGATCGTTGAAAGTTCTAAACCCTTACTGATGGATGCCTGTTCTATGACCTCGAAGAAGATATTATTAAAAGTTCCTTCGATGTCTGAGAAATCTCTTTTAGGGTAATCTATTTTTCCTTCATCGCCGTTTCCAGCCTAGATTCTGGATCATTTAAGGTTGTTATTGTGGACTTACCTACTTTATAGGCCTGCAGATGCGGATGTAGCGGTTATTTATAGAGGATACCTCTTCTGACGTGGACATCTGTGTCCTTCTCCCTGGTTTTGAGAATGAAGGCTGATTGGGCGATATGACTTAGGATGGGCAGCTGAGTGCCCTCATCCTCTAGGTATAAACACTACATTTGCCTTTCTCCAAACCCTAAGAATATGCCTAACAGCATGGCTGGTCCAAAACAGTTTTCGCAGAAACAGTTTCAGTTCCTTCGACCCTTGTTGCAGAAGGGCAGGTAAAATGCCATCTCCACCTGTTAATGCGCCTATAACCCATTTAACAGTTCTATGAGTGAAGATGCAACCTCATAGTCTCTTGACACGATTTCAGGGACAATAGCCATCCCTTACTTCCAAAGAGGTCTCATTCATATTGCCATGATCTGCAGAAGTTGAACCGGGAAAGTGGGTATCCAGTAGGGGTTTTACTGTTTCTTCCCTGCTGGCGGTGAAGCTGCCGTCAGCTTTTATCGAAGTCCAATGCCATTTGTATGATCTTTGGCGACAAGCCATCTTTTTGGAGACAAGCTACAATAGGCTGATATTGTATGCCTTAACAGAAGCTGCTCCAAGTCCGGCGACAAGCCATCTTTTTGGAGACAAGCTACAATAGGCTGATATTGTATGCCTTAACAGAAGCTGCTCCAAGTCCTTCTATTTATTATAATCTATCAATTCTTGCCTTTAGCAAGACCACTCACCTGTTCGTTTAGCCCTATTAAAGAGCTTCCTTGTGTTAGCTTTCAACTTTTCCAGCTTTCTGTTCCACCAAGGCTTGAGACGTGCATTTCTACTGTTGACATGGCAGCTAAACCCAAATAAGTTAATTAGCAGGTTACTGACTTGGTAGAAATGAGCTCTAGATCATTTGAACCGAGTTCGAGTTCTGCCGAGCCTAGCCTAATAAGTCCACAACAGGATCTCTAGCTCGTTACTTGAGAACTCCTATTTCTTCCCGCTGCATAAAAGAGGCTGTGATGTCAAATTCTATGTGTTTCTGACCGGACAAAGAAACCTCTATTGGAGCATTCCGGTTTTATATTGATTCCGTCACTCGAGGGGTGATCAATAGAGAGGACTAAGCGTGGGCCAATGCCCTTACACATGCTTTTGATTACCCCTCCACTTCAGCAATCTAAGGTCGTCGTTCTGGGAATCTGTATACTCCTGCATGGTCTTAGTGAGGTCCTACTGTGAGGGATATCTCTACCCTCCACCGCTATAAGACTAGTTCCAAGGCTTCAAATCCGTCACAATCTGTTTGAGCCACTTCCAGGTGTCTTTGTTCTTGCAGGTAAAGACTAGAGAGCCTGGCCGAAATATGGAACTAAGTAAGTTTGGTTTGACCCCGTCACCCTTTTTCTCAAGAATTTTTTGACTACTGTGGAGGTGAAGGCCACCCCTTTGACGGAAGTCACTCCACTTGTGCAAGCAGTAGTCTTTTCCCCTTCGGAGGTAAATACATAAATAAAGAGGCACACTTCCCACGTTTGTCTTGGAAATTAATATGATATTACCAAACTAATATCTTGGGAACTAATATCGCAGTGCGCTTCCTTCTTTACCACTGGAACGCTTTCCTATATAAATCTCTTCAAAAGGAAGGAGGTAAATTCGTATTATCAATCTACAGGCCCTGTTAATTTTTCCTCTACTTACGCATATCTCCTACATGCTAACATGATATTCAGATCCACTTGCAGAAACCCTGAGAAACTTTCTAATACAGTTGGGCAAAGAGCACCATGTTTGCTATTATGTTCACTATCAATCTCCTGCTAATTTAAGCGTCTGTCTCTATGTAGCCATAGCCTTGAACTAGATTGGTGAACTTGGAAAGAACTTTAACTAAAATTAATACACCCTGTCAGGATTTCATTCTTACTACTTAGAAGAAGAAATAACTTCTATTTTTATTATTGTTGTTAGAACAATAGCCAGCATTGTAGGCGTGGATGATTCCTATTAGCAGTTAGAATAGCATCCCTGGCTTGCTTTACCTTCTGGTGCTGGCGGCATAGTCGATTTCCCTTCGGAGAAAGACTTTCATCCAGGTCACTGCTTCTTTAGGGCGGAAGTTTTCTAAATAGTAGCAATATTTCGTTTCAAATTCTCCATGAAAGCTCTACGCGGATAAATGAAAAATTCTACGATTTAATTGTCACCAATATTTTAGAGACTGGTATTTAATGATTTGCTATAAGAAGGCAAGCACAACATTTTTAAAGGAGTTAGTATCTATAAATTGAATAAAAATTAAAATATTTGAATAGTGGTCATATCATCTGCCTTCTAGCTTCAAAAGCCACAACGTACACAAGCCCTAAATCTGTACTATAGCACCCCATATATAAATTTGTCGTGTCATCAGCAACTCACCATGAACTCTGTACTTTATTGAAATGCAAATAAAAAGGGGAACACGACATCTCATTGAAAAATTACTTTTGCTGTAAACAGAGCGAGGAGGGTAATGATTTCAAGGGATCTGGACCATAAATGTTGGGACAAACTCAAGGGATGACACCGCATAAATGAAATTTGTTCAACTCAAACCGGAAGGAAGGAAGGATCAAGGAAAATTGATCGCGTGGCCTTAAGCGACAATTACGTAACAATCGTGTTTGTTATGGTTTATTTAGCGGGTGGCCGTCCGACTGAGATGCCCATTCAGCCACACGAAGCGATATCTTTTCCAGAGGGTGATAACAAAAACATGGAATCTCCGACTTTCCGGAGGATGTGACAATCACTTCTTTTTGGCTTTCATTTGGCTGGCAGTAGCTCTGTCCCAGACCACTCATAGCAAATCACTTGAAAGGACGGCGCAGTGTTCCATAAGTGAAAACATTACCAGTTCGACGGTGGAACTTTTTCCTTGCTCATGTTAAATGGACTGGAAACTTAAATATGTGAAGAATCCCAAGTCCTGATGCCTTTTCTACCCAGACGGTTTGTGTATGGCTGCGAAAAAGTGCGCCTTCAGCCACTCTCAGATGGAGCGAGTAATTTACTTGAAATGTGACTTCTCACATGAAAGGACATCCTCCAGCAGCGCCAGCAAAAATAATAAGACTTGCAATAAAAAGCAGTGCACTGATTTGAAAGTGAGCCAAAACGCTCCCACTCTGTGACGGTGGGCACAGTCATTCCATTGCAGCAACTATTGCTGTGGACTGTAGCCTTCTTATACCAGTTGGATACCATGAAACAACCTCTGGGTAGTGTTTTAATTCCATCATGACCATCGTAATTAACTCCACGCGTCTTCCTACTCTGCTCCATTCTGAAGAGCATCTTCAAGGAGTCCAACTGTTTTGTGCAACACCCTGCCAGGAGTTGATTGATGCCTGTTGAAATGTGCACGGCTACCAAATAAAGATGCATGCTCTGGTGAGAAGCGTTTTCTAGGAGTCCCTCGAACCTAAACCTGACAAACAGTAGCCCTAAATAGACAGATGGATTGACAGTCAGCGAATAAGAATGGAGCCTCGAGGAGGAGCAGCATCAGGAAATTGCGAGTAATTGAAGCAATACAGACACGAGATTCAGTGTCTAGCCAAAGCAAGTCTGCTGGAGCCGTAATTGAGCTGTTCGCAATTTTCCTTAGATAGAAAATTGCATGAAGAGCATCCTTGCTTGCTGAGGAGAGCCTAATTTGACTTATGAAGCACTTAAGAAAGCTGGCAGACAGTGTTGCTACTTTCATTCCCAGAGAAGTTCCAGTTACCTCGACTGCAAAATTTTGGACTCCATTGAACAGTGTACCGGGGCTCCATAATCTCGATAAGTCCTTTGAACACAAACTTAAGAAATCTGACGCCAATCCAAGCATTAAACGACTTGGATCTGGGCAATAAAATGTTTTGCCTGTCATGTTCTCGGCCTCTCATTATCTGATGGAATTTCCTTCGCAACATTTGATCTTCATTTAACTCTGATTTACCTGGCATACGTAGATCGCATCCATTGTTCTGTGCTGCTTTCTGGCCATGAAATTTACTTTTAATTTGCCTTTTTTTTCTCCCTTTAACTTCGACTTTCCGGACGGATTCGGCACGTTAACAATTGAATGTCAACCGTCAAACTCTTGAGAAAAGCCGCTTATCAGCGGAGAAGACGCCGAACCCGGCTTGATACTAGATCTGTGTGAATTTTATGAACGCGTCCTACTTGCCTTGAAATATTTAGCAATTGTTTCTACTGTTTCAAGGTTGTAATCAGGTCATGGAATGGAAATCGAAGATAGACGAAGCGGAATAGTTACAGGTCCTTCTTTTCGGTGTCATCAGATTTATCTTTTAACTGTGCGCTCGTTACTACCAAACGGATGTAAACATTTGTCGAATTATCATGACTGCTTTGAAAGAAATTGAAAGATTTATAGCTGCAATGAAAATGGACGTACTGCAGGGAATTTCCGATGATTTCAAATAGTCCCGGAAGAAGTACTCATCCCTGAATAGGTTTTGATATATACAACACGCGCCTGAGATAAAGCTATTACAGAGGGGATCTTAATGAGGGTGCAGATGGGTCACATAAATTTATTTATTGCATTTTAGAATTGAGAATGACGAGAAAAGAGATTTAATTTGCCATTGCCTTGATTTAGTTGAAACAGCAAATGAGCAAACCTTTTTAGAGATCTTTAGAATATCTCATTGAAGAACCTACAGTTCTTCCTAGATTACGAAGCGCAAGGATTGATTAATCCTTTTTTTAATATTTCTTGAGTTATACGCCTTTTTATTTTAGCTTCGTCATTTCCCGTACGTTGTAGTTACAACAATGCATACAGTAAAGCTGGTTTATCTTGGAGTCTAGGAGTCAGTTATTTTATAACAAAAATTAGTGTCAGTCCTTAAGGGTTAAATAATTGTAAAACGTAAAGCAGTAAAATATTGACTTCTCGGAGGATTATTTTAATAATTCTATTATAATATTATTGTGTGACTTTAGTCGACT
>QYTT01087794.1:26381-38230 GCA_006980735.1 Dasypogon diadema | reverse complement strand
AAAAAAAAAAAAACAACAAAACAATTCCAATGGAGATACTAATTACTTTAATATAAATCTTACATACATCTGAGAGAGGGATGATCACTTTTTCTTAAAGGGGAAGTGAATTTGTTTTTTTTACTTTCAGAAGAGGCATGCTTTCCACGGCCCGGCTAAGGTGTGTAGGTTTTAACCAGAGCTGCGTAATAATGATTATTTTTGGAATGCATTACCTTTCCATTACCATTCTTTCATTAATGGTAATGCCCATTCCTATTATTTTTGTAATGGAAATGGGAATTTGCATTACATTATTTTAATTCCCATTACTCACGCATTACCGGCGCATTCCTTTGCATTACTCGCATTACCGAAAATAATGAGAATGGTAATGCCATTACCGATTACATTACTACTAACGAGTTGTTAGTCTCTTTAGAAAATAATTGCCAAAATAATGGGAATGGGCATTACCATTATTAAAAGAATGGTAATGTAATAGTAATGTAATGGAAACTAACCAGCTCTCGTTTTAACCCGTTTAGATATAGTAAAAGCCTGTAAAATTTTCCACAGCGCGGCAAGTTTGTGTTTGTGCACCACGTGGTTGCCTAAACTGTAAAGAAATATTTGCTCTAAATATCGTTCTTTCTAGTGCAATTCCAAGAAAAAGGCCTGGCCCATTGATTTAGAATGGAAGATAGAAAAATGGCAATCTGGAAATCCAAGAGATTTTATAGTTTTTCGGAGAATTACTAATTTTTTTCGAATGAAATTGAAGAATATTCTCAGAAGAATTTTAACCAGCTAAGTGAGTCAATTTTATTTTGCTGCGTTGTCTCAATTTTTGTTATGAAAATATCTTCCCCTCATTCAACATTTTTAGTAAAAACAACTTGTTTGGATTCTACAATTTATATTGAATCTTTTTTACAAATTATTTTTTTGTGACGCGTATCGCCTTAATTAGGGCATTTTCAAACAAACGACCTGCAGCAGACTAACCCAAGTACAATTTGCTGGATACGCTTTAACCTATATTTGAAATAATATACAATTGTAGAATAACAAATTAACGGCTAGGGGAAGGAAGTTTTTATTAGAGGGCTATGATTTAGTAAATCTAATTGATCATTAACCAAAAATGAACCTTTTTTAATTTCTCTTTTTATTTCTAATATTTCATATCTATCTAGTATTTTCCCTCCTTCAAGATTATGTATAAGCTGAATGTTGTCACTCGATGTGAAATGTCCACATTCATTTAAATGTTTGCTCAGACCGGAACTTGGACGATTATATTTTGCAGCCGAAATATGCTCAGCTAATCTCACCTTCAATGATCTTTTGGTTTTACCAACATAAACTGCATCGCAATCATTACATTTCACTTTGTAAACTCCGCATTTGTTAATGTCTTGAATATTTGGTTTGAATTTATTGTTGACTATTAAGTGTTTTAGTGTTTTTTTTAGAATAATAAGCTGGGTGAATATCACGCTTGTGAAGGATTCTTTTGGTTTTGTAAGATATACCTTGAATGTAAGGTATTTTCCTCCACTTCTTTGAAACGGGTACATCTTTAGACGGCCAAATCAATCTTGAAGTCAATTTTTTTATTTTTATTTCTCAACATTTTTTTCACAAAAGATTTTGAATAGCCATTGTTATTTGCAATTTTTAAAATATTGTTAAGTTCTTTTTTAAAATTGATGTTGCTTAAGGGAGTATTTATTAGCCGATCGAGCATTGAGTGAATTGTGAATTGATGAAGAACTCGAATACGATTTTGCTCGATTTCTACTCCGAGAGTGCTTTGTGAGCAGAAACGACGGACGACTCGAATACGCTATAGAGTACCTTTATCTTGTCTTGTACTGCAATTCCCACAAATAAATAAACAGGAATATTACTAGACTATCTACATCTATCAGATCCACTGAAAACATGGCAAGATTCTGATATAACTACGAACAAAAAGAAAGATGTGACGCAGTGCCTGAATACTTTTTTAATCATGATCCTGGATGTTAGGCATATAAAATTCAATGCCTAGTTTTTAAAGTAAATAAAAAATTTATTATTGTCCTTCAGTCTTAATATTTACGTATATTAAAATAAAACTTAAAAGAATTATTTAAATATTTTACTATTTATTTGTATTTTGTTTTTTCTAATTGTTTCAAAAACCATGAATTGCCCGAATACTTTTTGGAGTAACTGTCTATCTACACTAATATAAGGTACCTAGTATCTGTCTGACATATTGAAAAGCGCGATAGAGTATGCGATTCTAAGACGAAATATACAACTTGCCGCAGATTTGTCTGTCTGTCTTTCTATCTGTTAGTTTGTATAAGTTTACCACGAAGACAGCTGGTCTATTTTTAACGAAACTTGACTGTGTTAAATTCAAGATCTGGGGAAAAAGTCTACACTTTTTGATATTTTTCCGTTGGGTAGAAGCCGAGAAACAACGTTCTGCAAATGTTATCATTAAGAAGTTTCCAACACAGACTCTGTCGCCCGCGCGGGATGGATCACGTACCATACGATGCTACGCCCTTACTACTATTAGAGTTCATAATACTTGGTTGGCCACCTAGCGTTCATGTCACCGTGGGCCTATTCTACTAAAATCTTTAGGTTTTTTTTGCAATAAAAGCCTATATCTAGATCTGTTTGCTACTATAGCGAATATCTAGGCATAACCAGCAGTTTTTAGAACTTTTGTGTGTCTGTTTGTCTGGAATAAATTCAAAAACGATTGAACTCATAAAGATACAACTGTTGTAGAATTATAGGGTTTACTTAAAGTACCATACCAGAATTGACGAAAACGGTAATTATGGAAGGGACATAAAATTGAAATTCGAATTTCACAGTTGGCAGCGCGAGTGCATTACAAACAAATTGAACGTTTGGACACTCTGGCGGTCGAGGTGGCGGGTGAAATGAGTAAGCTGAACGAGGTAGGGAAAGGTAACAAAAGCTGGCCTGAGCATACAAGCGTCTCGAACGATTCATAATTCTTCTACATATCTTTATGTCAGATAAATTTATCTATCGTTTATATCTGCAGTCTACATTCATTTTCTGTTTCTGATAATAATACTGTCGTCGAATTATTGTTAATGCCCAATTTTAGCTGTCGGTCCTAGAAAAATGAAATTCGGAGAATGGGTTCATTTATAATGCAAGCGTCTACTAAGAAAGGACTTATAAAAATTCCAAGAGTCAAAATGTATGAATGTAACAGCGGGTGTCTGTTCCATAAGAGTATTAGCCAATATCGTAGCTCATCCACTTCAGTCACCTTGATTAACAGGTAGGACAACTAAGTATGGGAGCATTTTGTAAGACATAAGAAATTAAATTATCAGGCAGATCTCAATTAGACTCAATTTATCTACGAATCTTTTCAGTGTTTGCAAAATAAATATATTCCTGACTAGCATAGATATTAAGATAACCTAATTCAAATTGTATCGTTCATAAGTCCCTGTAAACATATATACTGCAAAGCAGAGAATTTTTGAAGTATCACTCAGACCACAAAAATTCTCCTATAGTTTCTGAACTAAATATTAATACTAGTCTTGTGCTTTCTATCATGGCAAATAATTTGGTTTTAAAACCCTATTTGGATAAAAATCACAATGTGCTTCTTGTGTCAGACTTAGAGATGAAGTAGACGAGTCTATAAAATTTCCCAAAAACTTTCTATTTATGCATTAAGGCAAAATTATTTTTTAATAGCTTACCCCGCATCTACGCGATACATTTCCCTTGCCAGAAATAAGGACATTTCTAGATTTCCTTTAGACCAAGTACTAATATACATTTTTTTTTAATTTTAAAAGGCAAGCTAAAATTTTTTATCTAGTATCTACTGACCTTTTAATATAAGTGGACGGCGCGTCAACTTCCAAATATTAAACAACATTTGGATAGTGGATGAAAACTTATTTATCAAGTACACATTTTACATAAAGCATTTGATTACGTCAATTTCCAGTAGAAATATATTTTAAAAAATTTGGCATATAATGTAAATTACTAAAATCGTTCAAAAAAGACTTTAACTTAGTAAAATCGGAATTTTTTCTCATTGGTTAATGGGTTTACCTTGCCTGGAAAATTTAAAATAAATTTTTGAGTTTGCAAACGATAGATATAAAAAAATAATACATCTATATATTTTTTTCCTTATATTTAGTTGAAAAAATTTGAGTTTAGTAACATATTTTGGAGTTTGAGGGAGAAAGTTATATTTTGAAGCACTTTTGGTATCAATATCTAATATTTGTTTGTTTGATTGATGATTGTGATTGAGTGTTTCCAATCTATTTATATTTTGATATCTATGCTAGTGTCCAATGAAATTATTGCTTTATTCATTGCAATAAAAATTTCTAGTGTAGACCCAGAGTTAGTATCAAAATTCGCTTTATCATCTAGATAAGGCTTTACGTTCTCAAAAAATTGCTATAATTAAATGCATCCCTGTATAAATAGTGGTGCATCAATAGTGTTAAAAAATTGTTTGGAATTTGTAAGCGTCAAAGTTTGCCTATACTCTGTCCCAAAATTATTGTCAGTACAGCACGTTATGGAGAGCTACGTTGTAATATTATATGCATTTTACTCAATTTCCATTCTTATCAAACCAAATGCCATTCACGGTATAAATCCCACGAAATAACACTCGCCTAAGATTTGTTACTGGCAACACCACTATCCATTATTTTAAGTCTAATTAGGTTAATTTCTTTTTCTTTCTCTATCTTCTCTTATTGTTTGTTTTTGATTTGAATTGTATTTTACTATTCCCTTAGTTAATTTTCCTTTATTTTACTCTTAATACAGTGAAAAGATTATTTTAATTATACTGTTTTTCCTTTAATAAACACTGTATTAAAAATCTATGGAGTTTTACTACGATAATCGTTGGCACAATATTTGCCAACGTTTATCGCAGTAACATTACCGGAGGATGTAATTTTACTTCTTAATAGCAAAAAGGTGATACTCTTAGGTGTAATATTTACAACATGCATATATAAGTTTATACCCTTCTGAAGTGTACACCGTTTCAACTAGGCTGGTGGGGACTATTTACCACTATGGCATGTAAATTCCATTTTTAATGCTGTAAGAATTACTCTTTGGTTATGTATTTGTCCTCTATGCTTGTGCATATTCTGTACTCAATCAAAGAAGAATAATTTCTTCTCGGTTATGTTCATTTCCTTTATAATTTTATAAAATGTGCTCTTTGAGTATGTGTTTTTTCTCCATAGATACTGTAAAATTACAATCTGAAAATTTTCTAATTATGTAGAATTACACACAAACTGTGGTCTTTTCTTTCACTGACCCTGAACTGGATATTAATGCTGCTTTCAAATGATTCCTATGGAACATGAAATTGATTATCTACAAAAGCTATAACATCGATGTGACTTTAATTCGTAGAACTGGGGAAGCACCAGATTTTGGGCTTTTCTGGAGAAGGTTTCAGAATTAAAGTCATGTCAACGTATAAACTTTTAAAGATAATGCTATGTATAAATATCATAGGAAATATTTGAAATCAGTACTAAAGTGCAGTTAAATGTCAGTAGAGCAAAAGAACACGCAGCTATGGTCGTGTTTATGAGAATGTTCGGAAATCTACACCAGAATTGAGTAAACCAGTGATTAGTTAAATTGAATTACGATTATTATAAACTAATTAAAAACCAATTTACTTTTCTCTAGTAATTTAATCTGAAATATTTTGAAATTACTCTTAAACAGAACAGAAGTAATTTCGAATTTGATTATACAATTACAGTAATCTCGGAAAAGCGATCGTGATTACTTTCTATGGTTATTCGTAATCTAGAACAGATTAAAATCAATCAGGCCTCAGTTTTGATTATGTTGATTACAAATTATTCCAATCAATAAAGAATAGCTGGTATTGCAGCTAGAGAAATACATTATCTGCAAATTGAGGATGAAAATAACTACATTTCGTCACGTGAGTAAATAACTGCCGCGTGTACATTTCTAATATGAATAACATACGACAATTATTTACTCACGTGACGCTTTGTAAAGCAAGAATACCTATGTTGATAAATATATAATAAAGTGTAAATATATAATTATTCGTTTTACAAAGTGTGTAAATACTAATTATTGAAGTAAATACAAAAACACAAAATTAAGCGGTTATTAGTATTTATTTTTACAAAAAACAGCATTTATTATATTATATGTACCCAGCTCAAAATCTTTAATTGGTAGTTTTGCATATTCTACGAAAATAAAATGACTTCTTTGACAAATAGTGAAATTTTTAAAGAAAAAGTAAATAAGTTTCCAATATTTCTCCACAATAATTAAAAAACTGAAAGCAATACAAGTTCTAAAGATGTAGAATTTCGTTAAAAATATTTCTTCAAATAGAAATTATTCTTGTAAACAATGAAACAAACAAAGAAATTATTCTTGTTTCTTTAATGTTTATTACAGCTGTTTACACATTAATCAACTAATTTACTAATTTTTGAGTTTAACTTTAACAAAAGAAAAGTATTTTTCCATTAATAAACTAATTTAAAATATAAATTGAAATTTACAAAAATATTGATAAAGGAATGAAATGACCTTTTTTAAGGGAACTTTAATATATTTCAAGAAATTTTGGACCCATAGACTTTTTTGATGAGTGTCCAAAAGTGCACTTAATGTTTTCCACATATATATATATAGAAGATATCGTTTTCTGGATCAATGTTTAAAAGTAATAAAAAATGATAAACTATACCATATAATAGCTGTATTTTTACCTCAAGCGGCTATACAAGGTGAGTTTTCCAATGGACGAATGTCATCAATGGCTGCGTTTTTTTGCTACAAGATCCAGATCTGTAGGCAAAAAAACGATCGGGATCTTATTGGAACTAGTTTTATACGTTGGCAGTACCGATAATCATTATCAAGTAGGCAGCTGGTAAATGTAAGGTGTTAGTTTATTATGCTGTAGGTAATAAGTTGCAATATTTCATACGCGTAAATTTTACTTGTTTTTTTTATTCCTTACAATCTTGTATTATACATGCCTGCTCACTTTTAAGACCACTCTTTGAGTTTGACAACAAGTTGTACCAACATCTAAGACTAGAATAATGCACCTACATAAGAAAATGAGTACTAATTTCCAGATCTTTAAAGATGCAGATCCAAGATCTGTATAAAGGTCGGGATCTTGTGTTGTTGTTGCAGTTACGTGCCTAAGTGAGATCCCGATCTTGAGATCTGTATGGATCTTGTGCAAAAAAACACAGCAACAATGTTAGTGTCAGCCTGTAAAATTTAAATTTTGTTGTCTAGATACATCCAAGATTTCTACAAGTAACTTACAGGAAGTTTTTGTGCCAGAAGCTCTAGGTTTTTCGCAAAGTATGTTGATAAAATATGGAGAACTTTAAGTTGTTGTTTCCTTTATCTATTCCTTGAAATATTGTTCTTTTCTTTTCCTTTCCAAAAGCAATAATGTTGTCTGCATACCCTTCCAAATTAAATACTATATTGATTTCGGCTCTGTCAACTAATTTGACGAAATGCTTTTTTGCAAAACGATGAAAGGAGCAAATGCAGACAATTATCCTGGATTTCTCTAACTGCTGGAAGCATATCAATATTATTCAAAAATGACCTTTGTGCACAAAATGTGTTTCATTGTATGTTTTATGAGAAGAAATTTTAAAAGAACAATTGGCTGTCCTATATTCAAATATTTTATGGGACAAATTTCCAAATGTTCCCTTTATAAAGTGTTTTCTGTATTCATGAGACGTGTATGAATTATAATTAGTTATTATTATACTGCACATATAACATTTAAAAGTCGGAACTTTGAGAAATCTATGTATTTTTAAATGACTGTCATATGAATAATGATTAAGAAATTGTTGAGAGCACATCAAACACTTTAACATCGCCAATTAATTAATTAAAAAATAAGGAAAGGGATCTCACAAACAGAAATATAGCGTAAAAGCGACTTTCGGCAAATATTTCACTATAAATATATGCTGTAGTAATTCCGTTTACTATTTTTCTTATTTAATAGCTATTTTACTGGATTACGCAGGAGAACACTTCATAAAACTTAAACCAGCTCACGTATGCACTCATAGTACGGTATTGCCGATTTACACTAATGATTGATATGTTTGCTTCTACCAATGCTTAATTTATAAATACCAGAAATCGAAAAGGATTTTTATTCTTGATTTTGCTTTAATTATAATTTTCTGCTGTTAAGTAAAACAATTTTTTTGAGTTTACGAAAAGGACTTCAATAAAATTTTTATATCCGAGTAACAACTGAGATTGCAAGGAATTCAATTTCTATCCAATGAAGTTCACCGAACGGCAACAGTTTTCCTAATTTTCTTTGACTTTCTTCTCACTTAAGTGAAAATCCCTCAAAAATCTTTAACTATAATTTCGAAACTAAACAAGAATCTGAGTAAGATGTACTTATTTGGGAGGCACATGAAAGTTAATGGACCAAATGCAATAGGAAAAATGTGTCCGTCCAATTAAGATTGCTGGGTTTTGAATACATTAAAATTGACGAAATTTGCTCTGACCCGGGCGATATCTTTGGTATTGTCGTCTTCAACTTATCCAATCATGCGTGCTCGATTGTTATCGCATTACGACGGAAATCAGTCAGTGATTCGAACGAGTATACGAAAGCACAGTACCTTTGCTGCATCTGAAAAATTGTGTATTGAATTGGAGGTAAGAAAAAGGGTGTGGGACAATACAGAGCCCTTAGGTACGCCGGCATTGATGTCTTAAGCGTTAGGGATGACATCGTTAAAAGTAACACGTATTGGAATGGTCAGAAAGGAAACTTCCAATCCAATTTCAAATGTCGGAAGTTTTGATAATATGGCAGAGTGCCAGACTCTGTCGAAAGCCTTCCAGATGTCCAACGCAACAACCCTCGACTCTTCTGTAAGGAAAGTCATCAAGTCACTGGTTGAGTGTCCGGAGCGAAAGCCATATTGTCGATCATGTATTAGGTGGAATGAGTTGAGCTTTTATAAGAGTCTCAAAATTTTTTGTGAGAATAGAAGTGTTTGCTATTAGTATCTAGTTGGAGGGATCGCATGCCTCTCCCTTTTTAGGAATTCGGTGTACATGGGAAAGTTTTCATAATGATGGAAAACAACCTTTTCAATAGGATAAATGAAATATTTTTCTCATAGATTTAGCCAGGGAGGAGGTGCAGCCCTTTAGAAGCAGGGGCAGGATACCATCAGGTTCGAGGTTCGCAAGAACTATAAAGACCTCTCGCTTGCGGAAATGAAGTGGACCTTAATTAGTATTGCACGCAGAGGGAGGTGGTGGGGCCGGCGTAGTAGATAAAAGGTCTGAATTTGCAGCTAGTAGATTTGCCTTTTCAAATAAGACTAAATAACATTCGTAGTTGACCATATTTAGGGGTCTTCTTGTTTCAGGATTTGTGCAATCTTGCTCTTACTAGTTTTAAATCGGATTTTTAATTGCTTTATACCTAACCCTGAATTTTTTCTATTTTACGAGAAATTTATTCTATTAAACTTCGGCAACTCAGACTATCGTCAGCATAATAATTTCTTTGCAGACTACGAACTTTAGCAATTCTGCAAATTTGGACTTTTCTTATGGAAAGCTTCATCTATATTCTTCTAAGCAAAATCCATATATGTGGCATATATCCATATGTGCATATATGTATACAGAAACTACTAAATTGTCCCATTTTAATTATTCTTTTAAGTATAACACAAACTGAAAATATGATAAAGGGGCGAATTAATGAATGGTAAATAAATATAAGCAGCAGTGTAATATTGCAAAACCCTATGATAAAAACCTTATATACACATAGCTAGTCATACAGTGTAATTTGTAGTTTCCAATGATTGGAGATCATTCTGGACTTCAGCTACTGTTTACCTTAAATTGTCATCATAAAAGTAATTTAAATTCATGATTTTTTCCATTTAGTCTCCTCTATTTTGTCATTATTTCCTTTTTGTTGCAATTTAATGATATTGGCACCAGTTTGTTGTAATTTATCTTCTGAATTTTGTACAATATAATTTAAAAGTACTTCAAAAGCGAATGGGAATTTTTATTGTCTTTTATACATCTTGACTAATTTATTTTTAAGGCTAAACAGAAATACGCAGTTGGTAATAGAGTATACGAGGCTTATCTTTCTCTTCAGTCATCCTCCCCAAACAATACAAAAAGCACAAATGCCAGGAAAAGGCCCAGTTGTCCCGAAAAAGAGAAATAACTCCGCTTCTATTGTTTTAATTCAATAAAATTTGAAATTAAACCCTCCCAATGCAAAGAGAAAGTATACAAAATATCTCCCTATTTCGCGTCCTTCTGACCTTTACCGTCATCATTCCACCAAAAATTTAGCGGAAGTATAAAAAAGGATGAGACTATTTCGTTAAAAAAAAATTGATGTGAATGTTATTTTTACCCTTTTTGAACATTACCCTCTGAACAAGTGAACAACTTGTAATATTTTCTGCTGTTGGAGCAAAAGTTTAGATAACCTTCTCACATTGCCCATACGATAGCATAGCAGCCAGCAGCCTAGCGTGTCAATTTGGAACTTATTCGGAACATTTCTTTTCGTTAGAGTATTAGAATTGATGCGTAACGCAAGTAATGAGGATGAAGATGTTCTTAGGCGAAAACGAGATCTCGTATCAATTTTATTGCAGCAATTTATCTTTCGTACCCAAACAGCACCAGCTGTATGTTATGTAACAAGGGAAAACGAATTCATTTGGCTTGAAGAAACTTCTTGCAGTTTCTCGAAGATTATTTTCAGTAAGGAAGTTGTTATTATCATAATTAGGACATGTTCATTATCTTAGTATGTAATAGAGCTCTGTGCAATGTATGTATTCCATAAGTAGATAAATGATTTGATTATAATTAAATACTTTAATAAATTACATATGTAATTTACACATCAGTCTTGTAGGATATTAGTTACTCTACTTATTCAGAAAGCTGTTATTTCGTGTAGCCCTTCATTAAATGCAATTTCGATTTCAAAAGTATAAGTAATTTGCTCTTATACGTTCTTAAAAGCGGAACTTACTATATACTCTTAATGCAGAGCAATGGAAATGAAAGTATACTTGCTGTAAATAACTTTTGTTGCTGTAAATTTATGTAGCCTTATGAATTTTGGTATTCAACTGTCTAGCCTGAAAACTTATTCCGGGAAACGAAATTGATGTGCAATTTGATTGTTTATAAATGTAAAGATAAAAATAATAAAAGTAAATAAGGTAGTATGATCGATAAGACAAAGAGTTAAAACAATAATCATATAAAAACTACGGGATTAAAATTGTCTAAATGTAAAGGATTGAGAACAGATTTGCAATTCCTGAGTGTTTACTTTTCAGGTCTTTATATACCTATGCTTTTACTAGAGATATTTTATTAAGTTTAGATTATACAGATTTTGCATTCCATATTTACTCTTTTCCAAATAAAATTCACGCTTTTGCAAATCAAGTGCTTCAACAAAAATGATATCAATCAGATGAAATGCAAATTATTTATTTATTTCTTATTATTTATTTATTTATTTACTTATACAATGCTACACAATTAAGCTTATACTTTTAATTATATGCAGCTAGGTTCTTGCAGGATTCTTATTCTTAAAACGGCCATACGATCGCAAATGGTGGGGAATGTCAAGACAAACAAAAAATTCTATGGAAGAATTCTATTTTTTACAATCCGCTAGTTTCAACATATTTTAA